>JABXWE010103925.1:0-24195 GCA_014611495.1 Limonius californicus | reverse complement strand
CTTAGCTTTTAATACGCCCTCAGTGTTATTTTGGTCGGGGTCGAGCGCTGGTCCGTCCCCTCCTGATGGAACACCCTGTAGAAGTAAGGCTAAGCACATAGTGAAGTAGAGAGCAAAGCAGCGATGAAAGCGGAGAGCAAAGCGGCGAGCTGACAAAAGACGTGGCTACACATAGTGAACGCGCTTAATACCGAACAGAAGGTACACAAAGTAACATGGATTTCTTACTAACAGAAAATTCTTCTCTGAAAATATGGTATTTACTAAAAAATAAAAAGATAAAGACTAGAAGGTGTAATGTTCACAGAATAAATAGAAGTAGACATATACATGGTGAATTTCATCATTTGTGTAAGCAACTACGCGAACACCCAAAAAAGTTTCATTCATATTTTCGCATGAGTATTTCAACGTTTGATTATATTTTGGAAAAAATTCAATATAAGTTGGTAAAAAATTGGACAAACTTCAATCGCCGATTATTATAAACCGATTATGGTGTTGAGGGTCCTTTTGATCCCATAAAGGGTTTTTAATGAAAACACGACTTATCAGTGTCTCGACGTCCATCACTTTCAGCAACGAGCAAAGCAGAGAAATCAAACTTCCTTGTACGCATCGCTTTGCTCGATTATAACAGTGCGATTACCTCGCTGCAGTGCGCCCCACTCTGCGCGTTTTAACAGGAATTCATTTGTTTGTTTTCGTCGCTTTGCTCTCCGCTGTCATCGCTGCTCTGCTCTCTGTTTCCACCATGTGTTCAGCCTAACAGTGGTTCTCTCTCTTCCGTCCACAGGTGGATGTACGCGCACTTGCACTCTATTTATTGCCCCCACAATTGTTTTGTTTTTAGTCTATTTGAAATATGCACCGGAACTTTTGGGGAGGACTGTATTGCAATCTATTTTTAGCTCCACGCATGTATCGCGTCGAGGAGTGTGGCTGCCGCTGGCACCGTTCACGACGGAATTCTAGTAGAATTTACCCGACGCTGTAAACCGCCTAACACTTAATCTGATCCAATTTGATCGAAACAACTTGTTTTTTTTTGTTTTGTTTACAAATTTGCGAACTGACAGCGGATATGAACATGCATATTCACCAAATAAACTTAATAAGCCTATTTGTAGCGCCTTTGAAACTTTCTTTGCGGAACGCGTCCCGATGCCATCCGCTGTGCTAGGCTGCCGGGCAAAGAGTCCGCAATATTTTTCTGATTATACTTGAATTATAAAAAATTAACTAGATTTACACTGCATCCCCAGAATCAATTAAAATACACTAAAACGTAAAACATTATTTTTTGGAATTCTATTGGCCCTGGCCATCCATTTTCATCAAAATTAAATAATTGGCTGCTAAAGGGACTTTGAAGAATTTAAAATATTAGTAACTTTGATTACGAACTATTAATTATTCTTCAATGTAGAAGCAATTATTTCTTCCATTGAAGTTTTCAAAATAGCATCGTTAATGCAATTACATCATCTGCATATTCCTATTGTTCATATCATAGAACCTGATCATTGTTTGCAACAAAGGATGCATACGTCCTGCATATTGCGAATTACATAACAGAAACTCTACTGACAATGATTCCACCCGTGCCTTTTACAGCACTACCAACGATACAGTACACGCTAGTTTAATTGTTGGAATGGTTTACCTTGAATCTGATTGCACCTTATTTTTTCCTTATGGTTCAGACCATCTAAGTAGAGTTAGAGGTTGTGTGAGGTTTCGATTCGATATTATTGTAGTGTTTTCAAGATTTGCAAAGGCTTTGTGCACGCCTCCGGTATCCTTGTGCCTATTCTTGAATAATGCACGACTTTTAGTTTCAAAAGCTTAAATTGGTGCAGAGCCGCCAGAATTCGAAAGGCACGCTCGGAGATAAAGGCGGATGTGTGTTACAGTTGTCTGTTGCCATTTACAGATGTTTATGTTGAATAATTATGAACAAGGTTATTAAATCCATTTAAAATATTTAGGAATTTCTAATAATACTTTTCCCTTGAACGGGAAATTCTAACGGAACGTATTGTGTCTGTGACATGTTTTGTATAACACACAAGGTTTTAAAATAAAACTAAAAGCATTAATTTTTAGAAATATATCGTTGGACCTATTATTAATAACTATTACACAAAGAACAGGTTCTTAGGATTTTACAAAAACTCTATTGTAAGTAATTTATTTTACGGAAGTCACAAATAACTTAATATGGTTTTAATAAAAATAGAAGCATGTTTTAATCGTTAATTTTATATGTAAGAGAATAACAACTCTCTTTCTTATATATATAATATATATATTTAATAAAATTTACCACTACTGCCTGCTACGCTGGTTAATATAAACTTCATAATGATGTAATAAACTTAAAAAAAATTAACGAATTAAGGAAAATTATATTTTGTACCTTATCACTGCACAAAATATAATATTTTGTGAGATTTCTCCACACCCTCAATACCAACAATGTCCATAAAGTCTAATTTATGTAAAGTATTAAACGTCATACAATTTTTGGTTTCGATCAGTTTTACTTGCCAACTAAACCAGTTCCTTTTACGTAATTGGTATAAAAAGTTTCATAATTAAGATATTTAACCACTTTTTTGTATTGCCGGATAGGGACTGATTGTTGTTAATTTTATAGCATCTTAAATCCGTATCAGGGTTTTATTTTCCTACTTGATTAAGTTTGTTATCCAATTACGGAGTGCTCCCGGGGCTATTTTTATTGGCGCATACGTAAATTAAAATTGAAATTGATTTTTTTAAGTACACGATACTGTAAACTATAATTGTGCTATTGTTTTAGTATGGCCTTAGGAGTTCTTCCTTTTGTATTATCATGACATAAAAACAGTCGTAGATCAAATTCCACGCGTAGGTTTTGTTTCATTCTTTCTTCTCCAAGTTAAAAAAAAAATAAAATGTCAATTTTTTTAGTATTTAATAAATACTTTTGGACACGAGAAGTAAAAAACGAAAATGTTTAGTGTCATAGTTTGAAGTCCTTACTTGATACTGTCACATCATAAATTTTATCGTATAGTCAACAATATTGGGAATAAAATTGTGTTACTTTCCATTAAAATCTTTATACACAAACACATTTAAAATTATTCGCAGCACTAAGCTACAATGTTTTGATAAAATCGAAACAATATTTTTGAGTGTGTGAGCTCCAACATGACAGCTTCAGGAAGTAATAGAAAAACTTTTTCCTAAGTACTATTTTTGGGAATTAGGGAGCACCAAAAAATTATTTTTACATACAGAAGCAAGTGAATGAGAAAGTAGGAAGTCGTTCCTAATTTGTAAAATATTTAATTTAATTTCATATTTTAGCGCCTAAAGGCGCAATGAACCTACGAAACTTTTAATGAAATTGCATATTTTGTGTATTTTTTCTGGCGGTTTCTACTGCTAATTATTTTTGACACAGCTCTAAATATGTTTAATTTTTTGCATTCATTAATTAAAGCAGGGTTGTCTTGCATCACAGCTAAAAACCTTCTTCTCCGCGAATTCGCTCGACATATCTGCAGACCAAGGACCGTATTCGTAGATTTCGTGCAGTTACTGGAGCAATTAATTTTGCTTTTGTTCTCGCTTTTTTTATTGCATATTTGCGTGCGTCTGAGAGGTAACAGGTAACTGTAACGCCCGCGCCTTTCGCCTGCGAAGGACGTCCTATTGGAGTGGATGAACTGAACTCTGATATTTTATACACCGCAACAAGGCCAAGTATACTCGCGCGAATTCTTTCAAATTATGCATGCAAGTCCTGCTGTAAGACGCTTTCAGGATCAGATGGAGCTTTTGATCGGACTTAGTTAAAATAGTGAAGTTTAGCCTTAACCAACCACGCCCTCTATTGTAGGATTGAATACTTGGTATGAGTTCAATGGCTGAACACTTTCAGATCACCACTTCACTTACATATTCATTTTAAATGTACATGAAAAATGAAAGTTGAAAAACATATTGTTTGTATCTTATAAGAAACTCATAACATGTACCTTAGTGTTGGTACGAAATGTTTTTCTTATCTAACGACACGAAGGGTTTTTATTATAGGATCTTGTAATTTTTTTAAATTTAAGGTTACTTATTAACAGTGTTGAGAAAGCAAAATTTATTTTTAGTAGCTAACTGCACTAGAGTACCCATTGCAACTATTTTTGGCACAAAATTAATGGAACTTTAACTTTAGCTGTAAAATTGCTGTTATAGTTCTGTCACTTGAAGCAATTCATTTCTTCGCTGTCACGCATCAAGTATGATAACACAGAAGAACGCACATACTAAATTAAAAAATTGAAAATACCAATGCAGGATGTACTGAATCACATTTATTTGTGGGTTTTCCCTTACCTTTGGTGTTCCTGTTTACTACTTCTAAAAACGTTATAATTCTAAGACCATCTGTAATTATAATGATTTGTATCCTAATCGAGTTAGCTAGCTTAACGAAACTTTTAATTCAAATTTAGAGATGATCTCTCGGAAATTACTATCTTTTCCCGCACCACCGCTTCAAATTATCCGTATTTTTTTGATATGGATTATATTGCTTCAAAATATTGCATCAATACAAAATAAATCAAAAACACTATCAAATTAATATGTTTAAAGTTTATCTTAGCGTTATTTTAAAATTAAATTTTAAAAACCAACAAAGTCATCTACTCTCCCCCACCCCAACTGGTTCTTATTTAAGTTACTAAATATACTACTTTCTTATTATTTATGGTCGATCCGTAATAAAATGAAGATTCATGGTAAAATTTCAGTTAGAGTGGGCACACATTTTCCGGTGCGCCAATTTACTAACTATAATTTTTTTCTAGGTTCTAGGTACTGGAAAAGAACCAGAGAAACATTTACCTTTCCGTGCTTCTAAACAAATAAGTACGCCATCTCCTAGATTTATGAAAGATTTTTCATGGGCATGTACTTTCCGCTACGCTACTGTTGCGACCATTTTATTTATTCTTTAAAATATTTAGACCTTAACATTTTTAAAATGTTTACGTATGGTATTAGGAAAAAAATCAAAATTTATAAGATAAATTTTCAAAGGGGCCTTTAGAGGACTCAATTTTCCATGCAGGGTCTTACTAATTGATTATTATATATTCATAGAAAATCATGTATGGAGAGAATAGGGTAGAATTTTTATTGGAGGAATCGTATCTACCGTTACATTGCCCTTCAAGGCGCAAATTAATTTGTGAAAATAGTTCCTTAGGAAAATAAACGAGGAAGTAGGAATTGTGTCACGGTAAAATACCCATTCCGTCATTGATGGCATGAATATGTTTTTTGCGGATGTATCATTGTTAGTGCAATAATAATTGTGATTTGACATGTGCTGGCTAATAACAGCGACAGGCTTTGCGTTGATAAGTCTAAATTATTGTTAAATTACCCTTGACATCTTCCTAGACTCACAAGCCGATAAATTAACTTTTTACCGAGGCCCCCAAAATCCTAAAATTGCCGAAGAGGTAATATGACTTTCACGGAATCGCTGGCGACAAATTCGGCGTCGATGTGTCGGTGTCCCTGGTAATGTCGATAAGTGAACTGCCAAAAACTAGACAAATCCGGAACAATTACGCAATTTAATTCTGTTTTTCCGTTCAAAGGCTTGCCTTGTCCATATGTGTACACAATTATATTCAGAGTTTTCTCATTTGCATCAGGAAGAATAAATACGCTTAAGGTACTAACCAAACTCTGAGGAGACTTCTGCGAACGTTGACGTCAAACTTAAACTTTGAAAAAAGTAAGAACAATTTTTGTTACATCATCTATTTATCAGCAGAAGGGTGTGGTATGTAGATCAAGAATGCCGTTCGTGTTAGATAAATCCTGGTTGAGCAGGTCATTGATCGAACAATCTGTGATTTACAATAGCGACCTCCGCAAAGCATTTCATCAAAATGCCCGGTCCTTCAGTTGAACGATCTGAAACACTCAAAAGAATGGATGAGGGCGGAGGACCTTCCTTATGCAAATTCGACTTAACAGCGTTAAAATTTCTCCAGGGATGTGAAAGGTGCATGGCCGAACGAGTAGTAAACCTTCCTGAAACAATCTTGACCTATGGCCATTTTCGAGAGACACCCATAAAATTGATTCTTATACTTGGCCCAAATCGATTCATAATTGCACGCTATAAAATAACTTTATTCAAAACTGGCGCCAGTAGTGATGTTTATTACACATTTTGCATAAACTGGCAATGTTGCTATGTTTACAGCTGTGGTCGGATATTTACCTTTGCGGTTTCATTTTAAAATAAATTCTTTAAGCGGCATCCTTGCAGTACAGTAAAATGTCGGTTAGGATTACTTAAGATTTATAAATAATCCGAACCAGTCATATGTTAGAAATAAAACTTATCTTAATGGCTTTTCCTATATTTCTAGCATTTTAGTTTAGCAGTTTACTTTCAACTAGTTTCACTGGTTTACTATTATTCGTTTATCTTTTATTTAAAGTTGTGGCTGCTTTCCCTAGCCAGCATCTTCCTCCGCTTCCTTGTTGTGTAATGTTTTCGAGGATTTCTTTAAACTTCACGTTAATAAGTCATTACTAAAACAAATCCTTTACATATTATACATACACGAAATTTTAAACTATTCCGTGAATAAGACCCTTTATATTCTGTCAACTTATACAATTTTATACAGTAGACTTTTAGTGATACAACACATTTTTAGTAAAAATGTATCTAGACTAACACAAACATTTTCGATCTACCAGGGATGTGACCCAAAGCACAGAGAATTTAATATGTTAACTTTTATTATACTTAGCCTTGCCCCACACCGCCTCGACACTGCGCAAGCGGTACAAACGAGGATCACGATAATAATAATAATAAAAAAAAACTTTTATTTTCGTTGATTACACAAAAGCGTTCTTTCGACTTAGTAAACAGAAACAAACTATGGGAAAGAATGCGTAACAAAGGCATTTTCCACATCTCGTACGAGTAATCCAACAACAGCATTACAATCGACTCAGCAACGTCATCTAAGGATAACAATCAACAAAGACAAAAGTGTTTGGACTCCTCTCAGAGCTAAAATTGTTATCAATAAGACGCCTATAGAGCAAGTTAAAAATTTTAACTACTGACGCTACAATATTACATACAATGAAATTATTAAATTTAATCTGATGATGGGAACAATAGAAAAATACCTCAGGTGAACCAGTAAAGAAATACGCCTAAAATTTTACAAAGTCATGGCAGTTTACTCCATGGACCAGAAAACTAGACTGGGTGACAAACAACCCCGTCGATGTTAACTGAGCTGATGGCTAGACATTGAACAGATCCGATTGTATATTAGCAACCCAATACGGACCATCACTCTTGATTGGACAGTACATGATCGGATTATCGTGCGATAATTATCTTAACAAAGCCGACAGATGAAGAAGTTTACGAAGCACACTTGAAGAAGTCAACTGATACTTTTAGCATCTCTGCCTCGTACAAAACAGTTCATCCCTGATATTAAAAGCATCATCTTGGTAGGCATGTCATGCCTCCTGAGCACTACTACTTTCACATACGAGGGGGGGGGGGCTAAACAACCTCTAGTTACAGAAATTATTATTCTATTCTTAAATGACCCCGTAGAAAACGGTTAAAGTAAGCATTTTTATTGACATAAAGGAAATTTTGTACTTTCATTATATAACGAGATGAACCTAGCAAAGTTACAACTTCTGCATTTCGAACGTCTAAAAGCTTATCCTCAGGTAAGGCATTTAATTCACTGTTCTGCAAATAGAAAGAAGAGTTTTGCAATAATTTGTAATTGGTGACAAACTTGTATTTATTTTCATACCTTAGAAAAGCGATCTGATAGATAGATAATTTAGAAACAGAATACGTTTTATTTGCAGTATTAGAACTATATATTGTGTTTCCAAATTATTTTGTGAATTGTGCTCAAGTTGTTTAAAATCTATTTATAAAGTCCTTTAACTGTACCGTTAAAATTTATTTTTCTATGAATAAGAGCGTCCGTTAACCTATTTTACCTGCGGGCTCGGGCTCCACAGATAATTAATCGCATGTGCCAGCATTTCAAACTCGTAGTTGTTTTTAGCTCTGAGTTTTTCCAATTTATAAATATCATTGAAGCATGAGAGATTCAAATAATCAGCATATTAACCCCCAAGTGAAACAGTAAAACGAAAAACAAATATTATACGAAATCCTAGTTAACATACAAAAATAATCAACCCAAAGACATGAACAGCATTACAATAGATCCGTCGTGTAATACGGATAAGACCAAAGATAACACGAACCAATAAAGAGATTCAAACAAGCATGGGAGGGATGCACTATCCCCTACCATAGAAGTGAGAAAGAGATATTTATTTGATGGTAATCAACTAGTGCAGCAAAATAAATTTTATACTCTATGCCAGGGATCTACAACTCAAACAAGAAACAGTACTTAGTCCGATAACGAGCAGCACATGGACATAAACGCATATAACCTGACGCAAAACAAGAATACTAAAATTCCAGATATTTATTTACACAATTCGGCCAATTATCAAGAAATACTCAGAGATATTAAAATAATATCTAGAAGTGAGTTTACCACAATGTGTAAAGGCCAATTCCTACATATAAATCTCACCACCACTGAAGACTACAGGTCACTAACAGGATACTATAATCTTCATAAAATATAACATCACACTTTTAAATTACCAAATACGTTATTTGTAATAATAAAAAATATCCACACTTCTATCACCACCGCTGAAGTCGAAACTGAATTGAAAAATGGCCAACTACCAATAATCAAAATTACCAGACTGCGCTGTTGAACTGAAAAAGAACGATAAAACTAATAATATTTTTAATATTAATAAAATATGATACTGCGTAGTTACTGTTGAAGCCAGACGAACATCCAACGAAATAACGCAGTGTCATAGATGTCAAAGATTTGGCCATTGCAAAAATTATTGTAAGCTTGAACCTAGATGTGTTAAGTGTACTGGTAATCCCTTTTATTACAACTGTCCTAAAAAATCAAATAATGCTCCTCAGTGCGTTAACTGTTCCGTAAAACATCCAGCCAATTGTAGAGGTTGTATAAATTACGAACCAGCGAGTGAAAGGGAACGCAGTAATAATTAAGAGTAAAATCATCCTCATCATAAATACTTAGATACATCTAACTATGAATCTACGATTTCTAAACTAAGGACATCTTACAGAACATACGCAAATACAACACCTAAAGAAACCCAGGAGTCAGCCAACTTGCAGCAAGCAGATTCAACATCAAAATTCCAATAAATTAGTCAACAGCGTAATAGAGCTAATAAAACTGCACTTGCGCCTCACAAAAGACCTTCTGATATCTATTCTGGCAAAACTGTTAGATGGATTTGAATAAACCAATCACTTTTCGTAATTTAACGATCCTGAATTGGAACTCTGAGGGAGTAAACGCAATTATTAATTGATTTTTTAGCAAGCCACAATGTCGATGTTGCTTGTATTACCGAAACTCATCTTATTACCAACCAACACTTCAATATTACAGGTTTCAATGTACATATAAACGACAAAAAATCAGCAACAGCCTCAGTCGGAACAGCAGTTCTTGAACATCGCCGATTACATGAAACTATACTTATTAACCTTGAAGCCATCTCTGTCCAAATTAAAACTGCAAATAATAACTGGATTAAAGTAACGAGTTGTTACAACCTGCCAAATACAAAAACTTATAGATAGAGATGTATGCAATTTATTCACAGAAAATCTCCCGACACTCGCCGTTGGTGACTTAAACTACAAACACATATTTTGGGGATGTAGGATAACCAACCCTAACGGAAATAGTCTTCAGCAAATTTCTTCAGATCATAATCTACAAATCTTTGCGCGCATTATCCTTACACAAGTGATTACAAATCAGATATTCTCGACATTGCTATTTACCTAATACCTGAACTAGACTCTGATCATTGTCCTGTTTTACTCTCCTTTTATACGACACCCGAATTCACCGTTCTTAAACAGTTTATTATCATATCCAGGAAAATTAGATACCATAAGTGATATTGATAGAACCCTACAAGTATATACCAAAGCCGTCAAACAAGCAGTAGATCGATCTACAGTTCCCAGACGTTACAGACAGATCAAATCGCATAATTTGCCGCCACGCTTTATTGAGGCAATGATCAAACAAAAACACAAAATTCGCAGGCAGTGCAAGATACCAAAAATCCGTCCTTAAAAACGCAACTAAACCGGCCAATTCGTCAAATTAAATGGGAGCTTGAAAATTTCAGGATTAAAACCTATCAAAAGTACATAAGCGAAGTCCAACCAGGCGACCCTAACATGTGAATAGCCACAAAAAGAATTCTTCATAAACCTGAAATCGCCCACCGATCGAAAATAATCAGGGTTACTACTATTTGGAGAAAGTCTTTACAACAATTCCGCAACATGAAAACGCTGCCCACACCAAGTATATTGAGGACGAAATTGAGAAGGAAATACAAGCCAAAATGCAACAAATATCCGCCACTTTTCCAATAGAAATAACGAAATATATTAAGCAACTTCCGTGGAAAAATCTCCTGGCCCTGATAACATCACTAATACGATTTTAAAAGAGTTAAATAGAAAAGCGCTTGCTTTCTTAGCAACTATCTTTAATGGAAGCTTACGCTTAGCATATTTTCCAAAACAATGGAAATTCGCCCATGTACTAGTTTTTAACAGTCCAACAAAACTCCAAAAAATATTTAGCAGCTGCAGACCTATTAGTCTTCTCTGTAACTTAGCCAAATTATTAGAAAAACCCACCCATTCTAGAGAAAATAAGATAAAATCAGATAATTTATTTCCAATATCGCAATTCGGTTTCCGAGCTCTGCAGTGCATCAGCTAAAAGGATTGGCGGAATTAGTTGAAAATTGTTTCAAAAGAAAACAGTACATTAGACAGAGACTAGACTAGACAGAGTTTGGATAGCAGGCTTTTGTATAAACTAATTCGTTTCAACGGGAGACCATCGTACCTTTTTAAAATAATAGTTTCATTCCTGCAACATCGAACTTCTCAAATAAGGATTAACTCTACCTACTTTGGCGTACGAAATATATCAGCAGGTGTACCTCAAGGTTCCATACTGGGCTCCATCCTTTTTAATATCTTTATATACGACATTAAAAACGCAGTCAACTTCATTATAGGATTATATGCTGACGATACAGCGCCACTATCTGACAATCCTGATCTCAATCTAGCAGTTGAGGAGCGTCAGGAAAATGTTAATAAACTATCCAACTGCTACAAAAAATTGAACATACAAATAAACCCCAGAAGTATGAAATTAAAATTTTTACGCTAAGGAGGATATCTGATCCTCGTAACATTGTTTTTAATAACGAGCAAGTTAGTTGGAACTCGAAAAATAGCGCAATAAAATACTTAGGTGTATTCCTCGACAGTAAACTAACCTGGGTATACATGTCAATAACAAGCTAAATCAGTGTTACGCGCGTTTAGCTAGTCTGTATCCCCTTAATTAATCGGAAAACATCTCTAAGGGTGAAATGTACAGTTTTAATCTATACGTCATTGCCGAGACCAGTTTTAACATATGTGTGTGAAATTTTTTGCAATACAAGAAAAACGAATTTGAAAATGCTGCAGACATTCCGAAACAAAGTGCTTCGCTCAGTATTCGTTATTGCTAGGTATTCAATTATACGCATTTGATTCACTATGAGTTGTGCCATCTGTAAAAGTAATTATTGCATTATAAAACCGCCGTTACCTCGTAAAAATTAGCCTTACACAAAATTAACTAAAACATACGCCAATAATTGTTCTTCCTTCTTTACAGATACGGGGAAAAGCAACGGCGAAACAGCGCAGTGGAACTTACCGGCATCCAGCTGCTCTCAGCTACAGCCTACCAGTTGAAAAAACCTTATCAGCAGCTCTTAATCCCCATAACGATTTGGATAGGCATGGAACAAGCCTTCATCGGCGCCGATTTCACTCAGGCCTACGTTTCGTGCGCCTTGGGAATCCCCTCTGTGGGATATGTGATGATATGTTTCGGGGTAGTAAACGCCATCTGCAGTTTGCTCTTCGGATCTGTTATGAAGTACATTGGCAGGGCCCCGATTATCGCCCTTGGAGCCCTGGTGCACGCTGGACTCTGCGTGTGGTTGCTCATTTGGAGGCCTCATCCATCAAACCCCATCCTGTTCTTCATGGCGTCTGGACTTTGGGGTGTTGGTGACGCTGTTTGGCAAACCCAAATTAATGGTGAGTAGGTTTATCTATGTTATAATTTTCGAAGAAAATTTAATTTTGTGAAATGTAACTGGCTTACCTACGGTTTTCATTTCAAACTGGAGAATTCCTCTAAGGAATTCTAATTCAATACTCTTTCGCAAATAATCCTTAAATACCATCTTCTAGTTAGTAGGTATAAGAATAAGCTAGGCAAAATATTATACTTATGTTCTGAAAAACAGGGAATTTCTACCTGAAGCTGGTTCGATGTATATTCATAAACTACTGAATGAGTCGACCCGTGTCCGCGACCACGTTCAGTTCGTTCGCTAGTGCACAGTGCGATAGTAAAATCTACGTGTTATCGCTTCAGCCCGCCTGGAGCACAAGATAGCATACATACGTTTAACTTTCCATAATATCCAATAAAAATTAAATTAAACAATAGTTCGGCCTTACAACCGGCTACCGCCCTTCTGGGCAGGTAGGCCTTCGCCCCTCCGTAAAATTAAGTGCTCCACTAGTTTTATGTCAACCATTTAATATATCAACACAATCTAAATATGAAACCAACAGTTAGTCCAGCTAAACTCGTAATTCAAGGAGAAAACGCAGGTACTCCCATGGAGACCAACACAGACGCTAACCACAAACGTAACCTGGATTCGTCATCTTCAGACAATCCATGCAAACGTTATTTATTTGACGTAGACAATCTTGTTAAGAAAAACCAGTTCCACGCCCTCAGTGTAGAAGTTTCTTCTAACACAAAAGATAACAGTGACAACAGTAGTACCACAATTAAGCCCCGAAAAATACCTCCAATATTTTTACATCACGCTACAAATTACCTAGAAGTAATAAAAGACATAACAAAACTAAACATCAGTGATTTTTCCACCGCAAACGCTGGCGATATGCTTAAAATTAATCTAACCAATCCAGACGATTATAGGTCATTAACGAAGTATTACGATGATAACAATCTAAAGTATCATACTTACCAAAACCCAGAAAACGCCAATCTATCAGTTATTATTAGGAACATTCCGATATCAATACAAGAAGAAGAACTAAACACAGAGCTAAGCACACAATTTTCTGTTATCAAGGTAACACGTCTACGTAACCGTAATAAATTTCCAATACCGGTTTGTGCGGTCCTCTTGCATCCTGATGAGAAATCGAAAGAAATTTTCAAACTCACGCATCTCTTCCACTGTATAGTGGCAGTGGAACCCAGAAGAAAATCGCCTGACATTCCACAGTGCATCCGCTGTCAACGCTACGGCCATACAAAAAATTACTGCAAGCATGAACCAAGGTGTGTTAAATGTTCGGGAAACCACCTGTTCTCTGACTGCATTAAACCTAGATCTGAGAAACCAGAATGTGTAAACTGTGGCAAAATGCATCCAGCGAACTTTAAAGGCTGCGAATATTATCAAGAACAAAAGACCAAGCTGGCAACAAATCCTAATACGACAAATAAAACACGCACTCCACCCTTCCAACCTGCCGCTACCTTAAATAATATCACACAGCCCAAACCCCAAGCTCAACCACCCAGCAGAACCTATGCAAGACCTACAGCTAACCCAGTCTCGCCAACTCACAACTCTGGAACCAACATCACTCAAATAATCACTCAACTTATTATGAATCTTATCACTCCCATCATAGAACAAATTAAAGCTCATATATCACAACTTATAACAGATATCTTCAAAAATGGACCATAATAGGCTTCCCAACTTTAATCGGTTAACACTTCTGAACTGGAATGCCGACGGTGTCAAACGCCAGCGCGCAGAATTCATTCACTTCATTAATCAACATAATATAGATATTGCTTTTATCAGCGAGACACACCTAATTCAAAATGAGAAATTCTCCATACCAGGGTTTCGTGTATATAGGAACGATCGCATCGCCCTGATTGGTTCGGGTGGAGTAGCACTAATTATAAAAAACAATATCAACCACCATGTTTTACCTTTGCCCACTACCACCAACTTAGAATCTATTGCTATTGAAATTGTAAGTAGCAACAACAATTCATTCAAACTAATTGCCGCATATATTCCTCCAAATAAACAACTACTAGACCAAGATTTCAGCCAGTACTTCAATTCCACTCAACCAACTCTCATGTTAGGCGATCTAAATAGTAAAAATAAGTTATGGGGGTGTCGGACTAATAACAATAATGGAAACAGATTGCTTTCCTTCATCTCTCAACGAAATATACAAGTAATTGCCCCTTCTGAATACACACGTTATCCTGATCGCGATGACCATCTTCCCGATATTCTTGATATTGGTCTAATACAAAATATTTCGTATCCTGTTTTTCAACAAGTTGTGACAGCAATGCACTCTGATCACTTACCTGTTGTTGTGAAATTAAATCATCAACCTGAAATGTTAAAGCTGCCACCAAAGTTAATTAATGGCATGGTAAACTGGGAAAAATATACAACATACCTCGACAACAACATAAAACCACGAAACTTTCAATATAGTTCTCAAATGGCTGACATCGCTCTAAATCATATTACCTCAACTATCATCAACGCTACTCAATTCGCAATAACTCCTTTTAAACATAAGAAAAACCCACAACGAGAACAACTACCTCACCGTATCTTGAACTTGATAAAACAAAAAAACTCCGTTAAAAGAATTTGGCAACGAACACGAAACAGAGAAGTCAAAATCCAATTAAATCAGCTGCAACATCAGGTTAAATGGGAACTCGATCAGCATAGAATCAACTTATACAGACAATACATTGCTGAACTGGACATCAGCGACTCGTCCATGTGGAAAGCTACAAAAAAAATCACACGTAAGCCTAATTTAGTACCAATAATTAAATACAACAACATTAACTACGTTACCGACTCGGATAAGTGCAGGCTCATCTCCAATCATCTTGCTGATACCTTCTCACTAAGTAGCAATCCTAACAACCAAGAATTCACAAATAATATAGAAACTTTCGTGGACGATCATAGCCCAGTCACTGACAATATCAACCCAATTACAACAACACCATCGGAAATTGAAGACATCATCAGGCAACTCCCAAACAAGAAAGCTCCTGGGCCCGATTTAATCACTAATGTGTTATTGAAACATTTAACCCCTAAATGCCTAGCTTTTCTAGCAACGCTGTTTAATATATGTTTGGCAATCGGATATTTTCCTTCCGCTTGGAAGCAAGCAGAAATAATCATCTTCTTGAAAGCTGGTAAGAATCCTAATAATCCTAACAATTTTAGACCAATAAGTTTATTATGCACACTGTCAAAAGTGTTTGAAAGGATCATCTCTGTAAGATTAAACAGAATCATATCAAACAATAACATTCTTCCACAATTCCAATTTGGATTTCGTCAGTCGTATTCAACTACCCATCAACTCTTAAGACTAACAGAAATAATAACCAGTGGATTTGAAAGAAAGCAGTACACCTTAGTATCTTTTTTAGATTTGGCCCAAGCTTTCGACAAAGTTTGGCATAAAGCTATCATCTACAAAATGTTTACACTCAATTTTCCAGCATACTTAATCAACATAGTTCATTCATTTATCACAAACCACACATTCACAGTAAGAATAAATTCAACAAAATCAGAAATCAAGCCTATCTCCTCCGGAGTCCCTCAAGGGTCAGTTTTGGGTCCGACTCTCTTCAATCTGTTCATCCATGACATCCCAACACCAGAAAACTGCAGTAATGCTCTTTATGCAGATGATACTGCTGTAATTACTCTACACCACGACATCCAAACTGCGGTCGAATCGTTGCAACTGGCAGTAAACGAACTGAGTGAATGGTTTCATCGATGGAACATGAACCTAAACTACAATAAATGCCAGTGTAAAATTTTCACCCTACGTCGGTATACAACTTACCACCTATTATCATTGACAATCATCCGATAGCATGGTGTCCTAAGGATCAACCTGTTAAATATCTCGGACTACTATTAGATACAAGACTCGCTTGGGGGTCTCACATTAATCAGAAATTAAATACGCTCGACTAGCAATCTTATACCCAATGATTAATAGACGATCTCCGCTTAAAATAGAATGCTGCAAATTAATTTATATAGGAATTCTTCGACCACTTATCACGTATGCCTGCGTTATTTGGGGCACAGCGAACAAAACAAATCGTAATAAAGTTCAGGTGCTTCAAAACAAAGTATTAAGAATTGCCACCGACGCTGAGTGGTATGTACGGAATGAACAGCTACATAGAGAACTAAGTATCCCATCTATAGACCATTTCATTCGTGCTACAGCAAAGAAGTATTTTGACAACATCACAAACTGCCCAGGCGCTTTTTATTACAACATTGGAAGGAAATCAGTGAATACCAGATTAAAACCAAGACTGCCGCAAGACATCTTGTTATCAAATAGTGATTAATTAATTAACAACTAACTTTGACATATCAGTTTAATTCTTTATTGTGTTATTGTTATAAGTGATCCCAACTGTGCAAAGCCCCTGTGTGCTAATCCAGTTTATTAATATATTAAAAAAAAAAACTACTGAATATGAAAATGATTGAAAAAATTGTTTCGTGTTGTTTAACGAAAATTTACTTCTGCTAATTTGATTTTTTACAGTTTCTCTATTCACATAACTCAGTAAGTCAAAACATTCTTTAATCATTTTTAACTTTGTTGCCAGTGCGTTACAGAAAAAGTTATAAACCATATAAAACAAAAATAAATATTTTACATCTGTACACAATTAGTAACGTAAGAAAAATTTCGATTTTCGTGTAATATTGACAACTTTAATTATTTAGAAACTTAGTAGCAATACTACTTTTTGTGAATACCATAAAGCAATTCCATTGTGCAAGTTTCTTGCTAACAGAAAAATTACCAATTGTGAAAATCTTCTTATATGCTAAGACGAGTTTGGTATTAACGTAACGTAATCATTTTGACATGTTACTCGATGTTTATCTCATAGACAGTCAAAACAACGAATACGTTTCTAACTTTGGTCTAGATATTAAATGAGCATGATATAATTTGCTGAACTTGATATTTCCCATTCTTGTCTAATTTCGAACATTTGACAGTGGTATGAGTGATAATTTGTTACGACTTTTACTTCCTCTAAATGATCAAGTTTGGTCATCTTCCCAGCAGCATCGGCGACGTCGAAACGCCACCGCGTACCGGTCCGAAGACCTCACTAAATCATTCAATCGGTAGTTAAATGTTTGGTATGTATTTACACGCACCGTTCAGATATGTAGCATGAAGAAGGGTTTAATTTTGAAAAAAAGAATGATTTTATTAGTTTCGAATCTAATTGTAAATATGAAGCAATTTAGGAATCCTTGCGTTGAAACTATTTAATAATTGTTTAAATTTCACATAATTTCAATACAAGAACCTATAATTCATATATATCATATCAATAATGAGACTTTAGAATGAGCTTAAACGTATGTTTATAAAATATCTATCTAATAGGTATATATGTGACTATGCTTTTAGAAACATCAACGTTTGCATATTAGCCTCATGCCACTTGCTCCCAGTTTGATCCCATTGAACTTTGTATTAAAAAATACACAATCGAACTCGATTATAGCAGTACCTTTGGTACTGCCGTTATTTGTTTGTTAAATCGGCTAAACGAAATATTCTTAAAAACGATGTACAGTACCTATTATAATTTCGAATGCTATTATTGCTTTTACGAAAAAATTTTGAAACCACTACTATATTTACTGAACCATTTTAAGACATAAAGGCTATATACAAGAAAGAAAAAATATCAATCTTTAATATGGTATTACGAAACCAGATCGTGTCTTGATACTTAAACTAGGAGCCTCCAAATTTTGAAAGTAAATTCCGCTTGTAGTAATGTAACCACAATTAAATGCAGGAAATTAAAAAATTGTGATTAATGAATAACTTTTTGCCATTCAAATAACGTAAATACTAAAATTAATTTACATTAAAAATGCTAATTCGTAATAATACTTATATCTTAACAACTATATGAATCTAAACCAATTTAAAAATCTGATAATTTTTTGGTTGTGTTTTGTTGCTAATATTGCAGTTTAATGTAAAAGGGAATATTCCTATAGTTTTTTAAATCGGGTTTCTATGGGTATCGCTCGTTGAAGTCTCTACATCAAATTTGAAATACACTTTGTTCCGCGTGATTTCATTAGATAATTCTGAATTTTTTATAGTAAATTCTGAAAGTTTTACATTACATTTTCATGTCCGTTTTAAATAGTAATACCTAATGTTTAAAAAATAGCAAAGGGTAGCCTTGAAAAACACCTCGGAGGTGTACCTACTTTTACATTTGCCCATTATTATATATAAATATTTTATGCGCCTTACGTAAATGCCAAAATATTAAAACCGCTCATTATCATCCATTTGCATATCATGCCGACAGGGCCCCACCCAAATGGGCTTTCCAGCACGAACATTTTGCAAATGCTGCCCAAACAAACATGTGCATTAGAGAGAGGAATGTTTTGGCATGAGGTTTGGGGTCGATACGCTACTTTCGCACATGTCATCGTGTCAAGGCGATACTGGTAAATAATACATGCGTCTAAGACATTTGAGGCTGAATTACCGCTTTATCAACAATAACGCGTTGGTTGCGTCAGCGCCGGGGCAGACGGCTCCGAGCAGCGCTTCCTGGTTGATTACCATGACCGGGGGCGCTTAGGAAAACCGTAATTCCTCTAATTTATGGGGGCACCGATAGAAAGCAAGTCGTCTGTTGCTGCAGGATTATCGGTCGGCTGAATGTTGATATTCCTGCTGCTTAGTCAGAATTGTTGATTCAAGGCGCGGCGGGTCGAGTAACTTGCCTTGCCCAGGGCTGAAGAGGAAGCCAGTTCGAGCTGGTTTCCCAGTTTGCCTCAGGCTAGCTGCAGCACGATTAATATATGGCTGAACTTTTGATTGCTCATGCATATTTATTTAATGAACTGTTAGCTTCTCGGCTGTAGGTATGTGTATTATTAGAACAGAGCCGATTATAAAGAAAGCAAGTCGTGTCGATTAAGCCGTCGTTTCTGTTGTGTTTAAGTCGAAGTGGTTGTAATTGGAAATGCTTTTGACATGTGGATAACCTTCAGAAGAAATAATTATCATTTTTTTGCATCTTCGGTGTTCCATGGTCATCTTAACAAAAGCAACCGTATTCGTCCTTGGTGGAATTTTTACAGTTTTTTTGCTGTTAAACTGCAACAAAAAATTCTTAGCAAAACACATAAGAAAAATATGTAAACACTTTTTCGTAGCAGTTTCAAAAATTAATTTTGCATACTTCTACTGTGACATATTTGAATTTTTTTGTTGAAGTAAATATGGGATTTACTGACATCCAGCGTCATTTACATTGAAAGTTTTCAAAAATATTTTAAGTTCAGAAAAGCCTGTAATTATTGTTCTTGCTTGTACAGCTTGGTTAGGCTAGGAATGGTTTTAGACATACAAGTGGCTGTGAATTTTAAATCATATTATTCTGTATCTTATTGTTATCTCAATACTTAGCAGAACTGTCTGTCACATGTGTAAAATATTATCTTTCAAATAAATTTCTTAATAATATATTTTCAGTTGCCTAAATTGTATAGTGTGGTCATAAAAATTATATGAATACAAGTGACTTTTAATGTTTATTATCTTTTTCCGCTTCATTCGTTCATTCTACCAAAGTAATTTAATTCTTTCCAAATGTTGAATAGATTAAAAATACATTAGGAGTTTCAGAGTTTCTCAATTTATACCGGGTGATTGTAAATAATTGTATGCTCGGAAAGGCTCATGAATTTTATCTACAATCTACATTATCATTTACCTTTTTATTTATCGTTGAACTTGCGCATCTTCTGCTTCCCTGAAATCATTTATCGACATCCAATATTTTCCTCGAGGCTTTGAAATAGAGATCATAAATATTAAATTCGAAGTCGGTTTACGTCGAATACTTTCAAGTAGTTTTTATGGATTACAATGTCATAAAAAATGATTGATTAAGCTAGAAACAGCATGTGAATTAACAGTATGGAAAAAAAACAGAAAATAATTAACAACTTGCAGATAGAAAAAAGATCTTAGTAATCGACTCATTCTGTAAATTACAAACAAAAAAAAAACATATTACGCTGACAACTGCAAGTAATGAAGATTAGAAATGTTCTGAAATTTAAGTGCTTATGGTGTTGGTAGTTCCACGACTTCCATTTACTTACAAGTACATACTCTGAGACATCAACAAGCACAGGTTGATTCTGAATTATGTGCAAAGCTTGACAAACGTTCTGAAGAAGGTGATTGAACTGCTTAAGAAACAAAATTGACGGAACATGCCAGCCATTAGTATATTTTAAATCAGGACTGCTTTTTCATGTAGTCTAAAAAAAGGAGGGTTAGGCTCCTTCAAATGATTCTAACTGAACCATGACGAAATTGTACTTTAGGATAGAACAAAATAAGATAGATAGATAGAATTTTTGCTTCATTGCGTTGAGGTACTTGTACTTGATGTCAATTTTTTAAGTGGAGATCACAAAAATTATTATTCACTGTAAAACATTAATTAAAGTTTGAAATTTTACAAACTAACAATTATAGACAGCAATGGAAATATGTAACTGAATGCTCTTTTAGTTAAGTAAAACTTAAAGACGAAGAAACTACCTTCTACTTGGTATTCAAGTACAGTTCACTTTAACATTTTCTGAAATTTTTGATCTAATCTAAATTGTAGCTTTCTTTCACTATTTAGAATTCAACAAAATTTAATCTGCCTTTCCAAATAGGTATTCCATCAGAACAGGAACTATGAGGTTCTTAATAATTGCAACATAAACTGAACAGTTTTACGCATTATAATGGACCAAGTTGATTCTGCAACTAAAATACTTAACAATTGTATGAAATGCCTACACAAGTATTTAAATCCATATGTAATGAATCTATTTCTGGCTATCAGATAAAATTATCTAGAATTCGATCTAAATTGCTGGCATCGTTTAAAATGACTTCGAAAACAATTTAGAAGTGATGTAAATGGAAGATACGAATTCAAGCATTAGTTGGTAATCAGTTACAATCATCTATTTATATTTAAAGTCTATAGATATACTTAGCAAGACATTGGAAAGTAAGAATTTTGCATTCTTCACCGATATATAAAGTATGTCTTCTTTTCTCCGCTCTTTATTTCCCTGTTCATCCCTTCTTTTCTTTCCCTCTACTCTCGCATTTATGTACTGCTTTTTCTTTATATTCTTGTAATTTTTGTATATCCTTTTCTGCCCTTTGAACTTTTTTCTTTCAATTTGCTTGTCTTCCTCCTTTCTCCCTTTTCGTTCATTTTCTTCCCATTCGACTTTCTTTTTTTCTTTAAATCTTTCCTCTATCTTTATGGAACGACTCAATAAAGATCTGCATTTTACATAAACTAAAATATAAATATTTGGAGGATCAGTTCTGTGCTTAATAATAACACAAAGAGAAAGAAATAAGGGTTAGTTTCTATATGTTATTGCTATTATCTGCGTTCATATTCATCTTTGATTTCCTTGTATTTTTAAATTCTACAATGTTTCCTCTAGACAAATTATTTGTTAAAAAATACTTGCAGTGCAAACGCTATTATAATAAAGTGAATAAAAATAGTTTCCTCAAATTTGTTGTAATTAACATATACGTATCCTCCAGTTAGCCAAAGCTTGTTTAAAATCACTCTAAATTTTATTTATCGAACTAAAAATCCACATTTTTCTCAGATTATGATTGTTTTTTCTTTGTGTATTTTAGTTATTGCTACTTGTTTAGCGCACCAGTTTAAACGAGTAAAAGATCAACTTTTATTCCTTTACGTTACCACTTTACAATAAAAATAACCATATCGCTATTGCTTAAAGCTTAAACACAAATACAGTAGTGAAAATTATAACATAATAAATGGTTTCCTTAAATATTTGTAGAAACCCAAAACATTCCTTCAGATTAGCGAGGAACAAACAATTAAAAGCCTATCGTAATTTACTGTCTAAATATAAGCTCTATAATGTACAAAATATTCCAGGCCCTGGTTTATTTATAAATGGACTAGATTAAATTTTATTTGGTTTCCACTAATTACAGTCCTCGTTAGAGTAATCTACTTGAATTAAGTGCCTGTTATTTGAATGTACTTGCTGAAACTAGAATTGTAGATAATTTTAATGAAGTACCAAATAATTTGCCTCAAAGCGCAAACAAATATGAGAAGCAGTTATGTTAATCTCAGTCAGATATATATATATATATATATATATATAAAATATAGTTTGTCGTTTTTATACCTGATTTACTTTTAATGGAATTTGGAGATTGAGCCACTATTTCTAAAATATCAATCGCAAACTAATTTAATAGTGACTGATACAGTCATTGAATAAATAAAATGTGAGCGATACGCTCACATTTTATTTATTCAAATAGAGAGTTTAGTTTACTTGCCGATCAGATAGGTTTTTTAGTACTGAAAAATCGTTAGTTACTTTTTCACGCCATATAAGTGAAGCAAAGTGTACTGTATTAAGATAGCAATCCATCGATTAATGAAATGAAACTGAAAGTTGGTACTAAAAAGTCATTTGTGTGTGTTTCAGAAGTAGTAGGAACTATGCAACACACAATACATCTCACCGAAACTAATATAAAATAGTGCATTTTTAAGATCAAGATATAATCTATTCACGATTGATTTGCCATCCAACAGGCTGTGGAAATATGGGGGAATGTATGGTATCATTGAAATTTGTCAATTAATTAAGTTGGGTTATGCTAGTTTTTCTTGATGGAGGTTATGATTTTTGAAAGCAAGCAATGTTGCCAGTGGAGCTTGTTTGTTCATTTAACGTCCACCTATTGCTGCTCAATATTGGTTTATAATACTTAGATATAATAATGATTTCATTATAAATAAAATAATAACTATAATTTAAGTGTTGTCGTAACACATACCAAATACATATTGCTGTTCTTTTTACACGAGAATTCTGAACTCAAATCGTATGTATACAGAGCATATTCCACGCCATTCTTTGTTGTCCTATATTTAGGTCTTGCAACAAATTAAGAAGAATTAACAACTATGCAGCTCATGTTTCAAATTGATATTATGGTAGTCCAGTGGTTGACTGTTTGCCTCTGGTGCTAAGATACCCAAGTTCGTATTCCACTGAGGTCAGTGTTTTTCTTGGGCGAGATAAAAACTGTAAAACACTCATTCACAATTTAGATGCCAAAAGAATATCCCCTACCCTATTCCACTTTCATGCTATCACTAGAAGTATCTGAATCATCGGCACCCTCCGATTCTGAATCAGATTCCCCAATTGAAATAATGACAGGAGGAATATTTTCAAACGATAAATATCCCACATGTTTTGTCCAGTCTTCCGAAATAAGTTTTTCACAATGCTCACAGTTACGCTTTTTCAAAATTTCGTCAGTTACGTATCTTTTATTTCCGTCTGCTGTAAAAGGTTTAATTAACTCCCAAAGTTTTTTCTTGGTAATTTTGCCCTGAATTTCGACTTACTAGATTATTTTAGAAAAGTAGGGGACTCTGGAGCTGGCAACATGGCAATTTCATTAAATAAAATTGAATTTGGAGGCAAATTTCTTCTTAATTTGTCACCTGGCGCCCATTAATTTATTAAAGTAGCAAGTCAAATATCTACTATATGTGAAAGATTTAAATTGCAGTTGGAGTAGTATAAATATTTATTAGATTGAAATTTATTAAATTTATTTTT
>JABXWE010103923.1:0-17207 GCA_014611495.1 Limonius californicus | reverse complement strand
ATTGACTCTTTCACGGACAAAGGTGATCATTTTTTGGAAAATTTGTCAAGGTTAGTAGATACCTCATTCTTTTCTGTTTTTAATGATTATATAAGAAAACCAACAATTGTTAACCTAGAAAAATAGCACCAGATAATTTTATCACAATGCTTAACGTGCACCTTGGGACAGGAAATTACATGTACCTCTGGACTATCCCAAGGTACGTGCATAGGTATGCACCACAGAACTGTTCTAAAATATACGCATGAATACATATTTTAGACTATTTTAACTGCGTAAATTATTTTCAAATACGTTCACATTCTGTCAATAACATAATAGTGGTATGCTTATTACTTTATACCTATTTACTTAAGTATTTATTTCAGCAACATGCCACGAAGCAAAACTGGCAAAAAAAGAGAACCGGTCGTTGTAGACGATCTTCAAAGCGCAGTAAATGATGTACTGACTAATAAAATACCAATTAGAGAAGCAGCTATGCTACATAATGTTAGTAAGTCAACCGTAGCACGACATATCAAATTACACCGTGAATTAGGAAATCCCATTTTTGAGTATTCAGCAACGAACGCTGTAAATAAATTATTTACAATAGAAGAAGAAAAGCTGCTAGCAGAATATTTGGAATTCTCAGCTCGGCTTCACTATGGTTTAACTAAACAAAAGGTTCGCACACTGGCTTACCAATACGCTAAAGAAAATGGCAAAAACATGCCTGATACATGGAAGGAGCATAAAAAGCAGGTAGGGAGTGGCTGCGATGGTTCTTAAGTCGTCAAATAAAGTTGTCACTCAGAAAACCAGAGGCAACTAGTTTCAACAAGAGAAATGTTGATGAATTCTTCACAAAATTTAAAGCTTGTCAAGAACAGTACAAATTTACACCAAATAATATTTACAACATGGATGAGACTGGCAATACGACTGTTCATGTTCCACCGCGTATTATAGCTCCCAAAGGAGTAAAGCAAATTGGATCCATGACTTCTGGGGAACGTGGTATCAATATAACCATGATTGCTGGCATTAGTGCTATTGGAAACCACGTACCGCCGATGCTCATTGTTCCGAGAGTCCATTTTAAACAACATATGTTGAATGGGGCCCCTCCAAGAACTGTCGGTGCTGCCAATCCATCCGGCGGGTCAAACGAGGAAAAATTTGTTGAGTATATGAAGCACTTCATTGAACATGTTAAGCCAACTAAGGAAAACCCGGTCTTGTTGGTGTTTGACAACTATGATAGTCATACATCCGTTCCCTTGATTAATCTGGCAAAATCTCACGGTCTTGTGTTACTTACCTTTCCACCTCATACTTCTCATAAGCTGCAGCCGTTAGACCGAACCGTTTTCGGACCTTATAAGACTTACTACAACCAAGCTGTTGCTGAATGAATGCTTGAAAATCCAGAAAAACCTATTTCACTGTACCAGATTGCCAACATCGTGGGAAAAGCCTATTCAAGGGCATTTACTCATCAGAACATCACGAAGGGGTTTTCTGTAACAGGAATTTATCCATTGAATGCGGAAATATTCGGTGATGACGAATTCTTGAATGCCTTTGTAACAGTCCGACCTATCACTGACGTAGAAAATGTCGGAGTGCAAGATCTTCCAAATATTGATGAACTTGGACCTTCCAATCAAAATGCATTACGAAGTGAAGGAAATAATTTTGTTAGTCCTCAGATCCTTATCCTAAAGCTGCGTCGAGAAAAACTATAGGAGGCAGAAAAAAAGGGAAAAGCAGAATTTTGACGGAGACTCGAGAAAAGAATGAGATAGAAGCAGAATATTTGAAAAGGCAAGTAAAGAAATCTAAGAAAATAGTTGAAGCAGTGACCAAAAAAATCTTTCAAGACGAAAGTTCCGACGATGACAGTATTGAAATACCAATGATGGATTCTAGCAGTGACGATGAAAACTATTTGAAAAATTTGGTAGAGGATTCAAATGTAGAGATGGAAATAGACAGAGGAATGGAAAGTAGTTCTTTATTGGAAGAAGATTTTTTGCTCATTGAGTTGAAAGGGAAAAGGTCTGTGCGCCATTACATAGCGTAAATAGTAAATAGAATTTAGGGGCAGGACATTTTGAGGTTGTGTATTTGAAAAAAATTATGGGCAGTAGTAATAAGTTTGTCAAGACTGAAGAAATATATGAAATATACGATTCAGATATAATGAAAAAATTACCCAAACCAACAGTCGTTGGAGGATCAGAGCGCCGAATGAAACAATTTTCCTTTTCGTTAGACTTTATGTCTTATAATATGTACTAATAGTTCAAATAAATATTTAAAAGTTGTTTTCATTTACATCTTTATTATGTCCCAAGGTACAATTACTATTGTCCCAAGGTACAAGACCTTGTTGCACCTTGGGACAATTTGCAGCCGTCACTTGTGAGTCTGTTATCAATCCCAAGTGAAAAGATTATGCTTTTCAAAAATTTTCCTGTAAAGGCAAATAAATACTCTTGCTAACGACTATTACAGAAGTAATTCATTTTAAAAAATGTTGACTACAAAAAATTAAAATTGAAAAATGTCCCAAGGTACAACACTCCCCCCTACCCATACAGCACAGGGCATTCTGATAATATCCTCACAACATAACAATGTGCGGTGCCAATGCTATTATACGGGAGTGAGACCTAGGTAACATCCGAAAAGGACAGACGTAAAATACAAGCCTCAGAAATGAAATTCCTTCACAAAACTAAAGGATGCACGAGGGAAGTTCATCTAAGAAATACTGACATAAGAAAGGAACTAGGAATATTTGACGTAAACGACAAAGTCGCGGATTATAGAGAAAAATGGACCCAGCATGTAAACCGAATGAGCGAAAGCAGAATACCCAAACAAGCGATGGCATACCGACCCAGGGGAAAGCGAGATCCAGGACGTCCTAGAAAGCAATGGAGTGATTTATGAAGTGCGGAACAGGCAATAGTGCCTACACCTTGAAAGGAAGACGACGACGACGACATAACAATGTTCTATTAAAGGAATATTCTCTACAAATATTTTTAGAATATTTATAAACAATTTAAATGCGAACAAGAACGCTTATGCAACATTTGTGACATATGTTTATAGAACATATTGTATAGACTATACTAAGTATATTCTCACAATATTTAAATACTCTATTTACCGAATATTCTCCATAAATATTTGCAGAATATTAAAGACTGCATACGCGCGAACATGAATATTTATATAATATTTGTGGAATACGTTTACAGAACATTAGAATATTTGTAGACTACTATACGAACAAAGAATATGTATTGTTGTGAATTTTATTATATGTAGTTGCAAATTCTATGCATCCATGACTCAGGCCATTTAAATGCTATTATCCTGGTTACGCAGAATATTCAAGCTCAGTAAACTTATTAGTTAAATGTGGATGACTTCCTACACTCTTTTATGTTACTGTCTACTTTTCAGTTTACTTTTAAAGAATTAAGGATTATTTATGTATTTATTGTCGTAATTCCAAATAGTAATACAGAGGGTGAAAAAATTGACTTTACAACACTGTAACTTTTTTATTTCGCATTCCAGTGACACGAAAATAACTTTGCAACCTCTGTGGTAATTTCTCTTTCATTTAACTATTTATACAATCAAATTGTCGCTACTGGTTGCCCTGTAAAAGAAAATACAAAACTCTGCAATCGGTCAAAAAATGCAGTGTTCCGTTCACACAAAAATTTCTAAAATTCGGCTTGGGTTTCTTTGCCGTCGTACGAAATGTTGATTTTAAGGATGTCAGTATCGCATTGGTGCAATGCGGGGTCGTTGAATTTGGGTGGGTAATCCGTCAGTCACCATGAAATGAGGACGATGTGGTATATTCAGGGTTGTTATATTTCTTATCCTCGTTTATCGTATGCAAGTCGCAGAATTATCGGTTTTTTTGTAGGAAATTATTTCACACACACACTCCTTCCTATCAACTTTTATTTTGCACATGAGCACTCCGAAATCGACATATGCAATAATAATACCAAACCAACAAATACGCCGCATTATCTTAAGTCTGGCAATGCTGGTTATATAGGGTTCCTAATCTTCAGCAAAATACATACGAACTTTGCCCACCCCATCTGGACTGGGCTGGAACGGGTACCAGCTCAACCCCAAGTTATTTTCTATTTCTACGCGTACTTTGCAGTTTGCTTAGTGTTCACCATCAGTTCCAGTTCACCTCTACTGTGCCTGGGACAGTGAAACAAAACCGCGATGGCAGAAAACGTTATGTAAGTACATCACGATATACTATAAGTATTTATATCTTATCAAATCATACGTATATATCATATCATTAGAAACTACCTTCTATTCATCGTGTATGAATTATATTTATATATTATATACACTGATTGTAATAGAAACTTTTCGACTAATAGGTAGATACAGCCATCAACAGCAGGGTGTTTCAATCTTCATTTTGTGTGGTGCTGATATACGAGTATATAATGCCAAGGAGAGAGAAAAGAAGAAAGCATAAATATACTCCCGGACGAAATTAACAGACCAGTATAATTTATTTCTGCAACTAATAATTCGGTAAAAATTTGAATAAGTACATTAAGCAAATTGGGTACTAGACTAATACTTACATTGAAAGCCTAATATTCTCTGCAGATATATAGAATGTACCTGTGTTGTATGGGTAGGTACCCAAGAGACTTCCTAGGATAGCAAGGGACTTTAAGAGCTAGAATAACAAGCAATGGAAATGCACCATGACCCGTAACTGCAAGTGGTACAAATACGTACCAGACTCACTTAAAGGGTTAAAGGAATACCTTCTTTAAAAGACGCAGTGGAAGGAGATGGACATGAAAATCGCCAAACGGAATGTATAAAACGTAATTGACTATATTCTTAGCAACAACAAAGAAATAATTATAAAATACAGAATGGTACGATCTCTGATAACCATAAAAATGGGCAAAAAACTACAAACGTTTAAAAAAGCAAAAGAAATAAATCCAGTTAAATACAGAGAAAATCTTCAAACAACTTCAAGGCAGAAGACATACAAGTAATAAAAGTAAAAGGAGTACAAGAAATGTACAACTACGTAGAACTCATGCTGAGGAAGGCAAGAAAAAATGCACAGAACAAAAATGGTCAGAAGCAATGAAAAAGGCAATAAAGGAACAACCAGAGCTGAAAAAGAGCACAGGAATATTAAATAGAATCGAATGCCGCGAAGTAAACAAATTAACTAAACCAGAAATAAGAAAGGACATTAGAAAAGGGTAAAAGCAAAAAATAAAAACTATAATAGAAGAAACGGGGTTGACTAAGCGAACAAAAACAGAATAAACAACGGCTGAAACTGAATGACTTACATAAAAAATGGCAATAACAAGATAAGAGTGAATAGAGGATGATGAAGTGATAAACAATGAACGGTCAGTAATACAAGAAGAACTAAAATTAGCCATAAACAAATTAAAGAAGGACGGGGCATCAGGAGGTGATGGATAACTAATAAACAGATTAAAAATGCAACACCGGAAATTCCCCAACTCATAAGAATATTGTTCAACGAAATCCTAAGAAGAGAAGTGCTAGTATTCCGATGGAAAAAATCAATAAATAATATTGCTATTGAAGATGGGAAAAAAGGAACTCAAATAGTATTACAGACCAACCAGCTTATCCCCATGTACATGTAAACTTTTCACGACCATACTCAAAAATAAGATTAAAATTAAGTTAGATCATAACCATAAATTTACAATTCGTTTCCAACTCACTCGGAGATAATTCTTCATTGATTTTGGTTTGATGCCAGACATCGCATGTAGATTCTGTAAGGTTTGATAGCGAAGTCGCACTGGTAACATCGGGTTTAACATCTTCATTCACATCGAATGCTGTATCCATGTCGATATATACACGTTCTGCTGTAATAAACAATTCAGAAGTACTTAACTGTAATTGTATAAATATGGGAATATATCTCACCTTTATAGAAAAGAGTAATAGTAAAAATTATTATTAGTGTTAGTCAAATACCTTTTTAGCAACGCTTTCGTATCTAAAACAATTCGGAGTTCTGTCAAAATATTATTACAGGTTAAGTAACCTCAGAAATGATTATGTCATTTGAACTACTTTCCATCCTTATACAAGATGAATCAAAGAATAGTTTACCAACTATTGATGCTAAGGAGGCGGTGTCAACTCGGTTAAAACAGTTCACAGCTCAAAAGAAACGACATTAAAATGTTTGTAGCTTGAATCTGATCTTAATTTACGTAATATGTAATAATAAGAATAGATACGCCTTTCGTTGAAGTATTCGTTATACAGGATGACCATCGACATTTGGCTGGTTAAAAGTCTTGCAATCCATTCTTCCGTTAGTATTGCTTCTTTCCATATCTTGTTTAGTAAACATTGCCCATCATTATTTTTCAGTTTTTTAATTGCCTTCTCTATTTTTGTTGTTGAAATTACTCCATTATTCAGATTCAGTCCATCAAATTACGCATCATCATCGTCGATAACTTTAAAAGCGTGGGAAACGAGACAGTCGCCTACCCACGCACAACGCGCAGGATCAACCTTCTACAAGCCGGGTTAGCGGGGAACAGAACCATCGGCAGAGGTCGTGGAATGCAACATAGGCTAATAAATACTTATTTTTATTTATTAGCCTATGAATGCAAGCAACTTCGACCAAAATCGCTGAGGCGGGAAATCAAATGGCAACCAAAAAGCACACCACCAAGGTCGTGACGACACCACCAGCTGTGGGCGTTGTGGATTCAAGCATGGAAGAAAATGTCCAGCTTATGGTCAGGTTTGCAGCAAATGTAATAGACCTAACCATTTTGCCCGGCAATGTAGAAAACATTTCTGTATAAAAATGTGCATGCTGTAGAAAATAATGTCAATTCAGAAATAGATTCTGAGGAGACGGAAGAGTAGGTATGTTTTGGGTTCACTAGAGACCGTAACAAGTAAAGAAAAGGATTGGTATCAGAAAGTAAATAGTTTAGAATGCAATAAAATTATAAATTGCAAATTATACACGGGGGCTCATATTAACGTGATACCAAAACATATCTTCCAAACATTAGAATTGGATAATAAAATAAAAGACTGTTGAATCCTAATAAAAAATTATGGAGGGCATAAATTAAAAGTTGCTGGTTGTTGTGATTTGCTTATAAAAGTAAATGACCAAACGGAAAATCTAAATTTTGTCATAATTGAAACTGAAAAAAAATCTTCATGCGCATGCCGATCTATTTAAAAGTGTAGGGAAAACAAAAATTGAATCATGTGAATTTAAATTAAAGGAAAATTATGAACCGGTAACTGTACCTTGCAGGAAAGTTCCTCATCAGCAATTAAGTGTATTGGAAAATGAGCTACGAAGAATGGTAAACGATGAAATTATTTGTTTAATAACCGAGCCAAGTGAATCTTGTGACGTTCCTTACGCCTATCTTTAGACTACCCGTTTTGCGTCTAGTATTTATATTTCGAAGTTGGCCAACCTGTTGAATTTTGGGCGAGTCCAAGTTTCAAATTTTGAGGGGAGATTTTGGATACAAGACAGTTGCACGTAGTTCGTTGTTCAAGCTACTACGATTGTTTTCTCTGGAGGTATTTTTGTGTCGTAGATTGAAATTAGTCGTTATGATAGGGAAGTTTATTCCATTCTAAAATCTACGCCATTTAAGAGTTTTGTGTCTTCGATTGGAAGATTTACTCAGGAAGTTTTTCCGATTTATTATACCACAGTTGAGGAAGCTTCTGTACATGCCAGTATAAAAAGCATCTGGTGAGTTTTATTTCACGAACATTTGTCTTGTTCCATTCTCTTGGTTCTGCTTGCTAACTTTTGTATCTCAATAAAATGTAGGCACGAAGTTTGGGGCAATTAATCCGTCCATAAAAGAATTGGAAGTGATAACGGTCAGAAAATTTACGTTTCATGCATATCTCGATCCACTTCACAGCAGGACATCTGGATTTTCCCTGACACCTGTGATTGGAGGTCACATTCTTCGCAGACCTGCGTTCAAGGGAAGTGTAATTTTTGTATTCCAAAATAAGATTTGATTTATTTATAACTTGTTCAAAATTTCGTAGCAATAATTAACTATCTATTATTATTATTCGTCGTAAATATCTGAACTTTATAATATTGGGGAAATTATACACTTTGTTATGATGTTGTAATAGTACGGCAATTTTACGTGGTTTTGTTATATACAGGGTACTCCAACCGTCGTGTATTATTGCGTCTTGTAGTTCATGTTGGGTCAAATTAATTATATTGTTTATTTTATCGCTCGCCTAATCGTGGAGATGTCTTCGTTAGCTATGCGTTTTTGCTTCTTAAGTTTATGAATTTACGTTGTGTAACCGATACGCAATAATTACTTAGGGTTTGTGTGAGTTGTTTTCAGCAGGGTAAATGTTTACCTCTACGTAAAATTGACATCACTAAGATTATTTTTTTGTATTAAAAACTGATTCATGAGATTATTAGTTGTTTATTAAATTTTCATTTAGTGGCAATTTGTATTTTCATTTATGACGAAAATATTTTGAATATCTGACTAAAGCGAGTACTACTACGGAAGGAAAGGTAGGTGAATGCTGGACCTGAGAATCCGACTTTTCTAATTTTTTATATCTAGGATTGTGTTAGTAATTTAGAAGTCGGTGGCGCCTATTTTTTTTTATTGGAACTCAGCCCATCGTCGATTGAGTTCACCGGGATGCTAACATAATCATTTTTAGTAATCCATCTACAGTGCAGTGGCGTAGTAGGAAAAGGGGTTTTGACTTCTTCTCTAATATTTATGGTATCATTTTTGTGTGAATTTATTAGGCGTTACAATCTGTTAATCCAATCGTGTTAGTAAACAAGTCTAATGGTAGACTTAGAATTTGCTTAGACCCACAAAATTTAAATAAATCAATTTTGAAGGAACATTACCAACTACAAACTTTTGAAGAGCTCACTCATGATTTAGAAGATATGAAATATTGCTCAGTACTCGATGCAAATAAAGGTTTCTGGGAAATGGAACTATCAGAAAATTCTTTTAAATTGACAAACTTTGCCACACACCTTGTGGGAAATTTTTTTTTTGTGAGGTTACTCTTGGCTCGTCATGTGCTCCGGAATTTTTTAACAGAGTATTTACAGAAATATTTAAAGACATAAAAGGAGTCAAATCATATATTGATGATTTTATTATTTTTGCTAAGACCATACAAGAACATGACAACATTTTAAAACAATTGTTATTAAAATCAAAAGAAAAAGGTGTAAAGTTTAACAAAGAAAAGTGCAGATTTAGAGTCTCTGAAAACAAATATGTAGGCCATATTTTAACAAGTTCTGGCATCAAAGCCGACACCAATTGAAACTATTAAGCAAATTCCAAAACCAGACAATTCTAAAGAATTATCTCGATTCTTAGGCATGGTTACATACGCGTCAAAATTTATTCCTAATTTAACCAACCTAATATATAATCTCAGACAATTAACAAAGAAAAGAGTAGAGTGGTTACGATCTCAAGCACACGAAAATTTATTTAACATTTTAAAACAAATACTATCGCATAGTCCTGTACATACTTCAGTATTATGATCCAAAGGAAATGACAGCTCAAAATTTGGATGAGGAGCTGTAATTTTGCAAGAAGATGGCCGAGTAGCTTATGCTTCCAAGTCGTTGACAGATACTCAAACTAATTATGCTCAGATCTGAAAAGAATTGCTTGCGAAAGTATTTGGTTGTCAGCGCTTTCGCCAGTATTTATATGGTAAACATTTTCTTGTTGAAACAGATCAAACCACTGGAGGCAATTTTTACTAAACCTCTTAACAAATGCCCACTTCGATTACAAAGACTTTTACTAAACTTGCAAATGTATAACTTTAAAGTAAAATATAAACCAGGTTCAGAACTTTATCTAGCCGATGCTCTTTCGAGAACTAGCTACAATGATCAAAATTTCGCAATTAGTGAATCGGAAATTGAAGCACAGACAAATTTAATGGATTACATTAGCATAAGTAAAAAATAATTTGATAGGGTGCTTAATGAAACAAAGAAAGATGAAGAGCTAACCGAATTACTAAAGGTTATCAAAGAGGGATGGCCTGATAGCAAAAACCAACTTAAAAACATCGTAAAACCCTATTGGAGATATCGTCATTGAGATAGTAGAAGCGAAAAATTTAATTTTTAGGAACAATCAAATTATAATATCAAAGTCCTTAAGACCGGAAACGATTAGTCGCTTGTATTATAATCATATAGGTATCAAGAAAACGCTTTTAAGAGCAGAAGAATTAATTTTTGGCCTTTTATTAATAAACAAATAATGGATGTAGTTAGAAATTGTCCCACTTGTCTAATTTATCAAAATTGCTAACAGAAAGACACCCTAATTTCCAAAGAAACACCGCATAGACCGTGGAAGTATGTAGCAGCTGATCTTTTTCAGTGCAAAAGTCAAGAATATTATTTGCTAGTCGTTGATCTGTATTCAAATTTCCCAGAAATATGCTGTCTTAATAACAATTCGACAAGTGAAATTATAGTTCATCATATGAAATCAATTTTTACTCGTCATGGGAAACCCAATATATTTTATTCAGATAATGGACCGCAATTTGTCAATCAACAATTACAAAAATTCTTAAAAGATTAGGAAATAAGTGACCAAACTAATACCCCAAGATATCCACAATCTAATGGTTTCATCGAACGACACGTGCAAACTCTTAAAAGATTAATTAAAAAAGCTGTACACGACGATAAAGACATGTATTTAACTTTACTAGAGTATCGCAACAGCTACTTTGGTCATAATTTACCCTCCCCAACACAATTACTTTTTGGGAGACGTCTAAAAGGTCATTTACCAGTTCAAGAAAAACTTCTAAAACCTAACTTTTCTACAAATAAATATCAAAAACATCTAAAAATAAGCCAGCAAGTGCAAAAAGAACACTATAACAAAAATGTGAAAGATCTAACAATTTTGAAACCCAAGGATAAAGTTATGGTTCAAATCGAAATGCAAAACATGGGAACCAGGTAAAATTATAAAAATTGATAAATTCAGACCAAGATCTTATAGTGTAGAATTAGATAAACATAATAGTATGCAGGTAGGTACATCAGAAATAGAAAATTCTTACGTAAATTTTCAGTCAATAATTTTATTACCTAAAGAAAACAATTACGATGAAATTTTAGATAGTTTCGTACCACCCAACACTGCTACTGAAAATATCGGAAACCAAGTAGCGTTACAAAATTATGTAAATAATAATTATGTTATTGATAAAAGGGAGATAAGTAGGATGAAAATCAGTTGATCAGGATAAAATTGTTATAGGTTATGCAACAAACCAACGACCAACCAAATCCTTTGCTAGTATAAGCTTATCATATGTACAAGATCATTTAATGCAAAATTGTGAAACAGTTTTAAAATTATTGTCGGGGCCAAAGTGGTTGCTCCAACGTTTGGTTTCTTCTTACAAATAATTGGAAACTAATGGGGTTGCCAATGGGTTAGAAGGACCACCGGGATATTTGTAAACCCGGATATTATTATTGTGGAGAAACATCTAGTTTCCCAGTGTAAATTATAATAAAATACTGAGTTCAAAATACACATATTTATTTAGATATTGGCTACATAAACTGGTCGCATCTAAAATCTGCACTTGAACTGACTATTTCTATATAAATAGCGGTTACCGAACAACTATCGCGGGAGGAAAGATCTAAAAAGACAAAAGAATTAAAGGTTTGTTTGAAAATTGGCCGATATAAAACCGCCAGCGCGGCCATTTGAAATCACTTATTTCCTGGCTTTTGATTTAATCCAAAGTCAGAAATATATCTGTTTCGTTTGCCGGGAATTCGTCTTCTGAACAATAGTCGACATCAGACTCGTGACCCGTCGTACTTCCTCTATGAGAGCAAAGATTTCCGCCTGAGACATTCGCTCTAAATCAGCATAGGAAAATTTCTTTTGGCCTGCAAAAAACGCAACAACGTTATTACCATTTGCCTTGTGTCCTCAAGCCGAAACCACAAAATATAAACAACCTGAATTTCCTTATTTTAGGTGAATGCATGTTTATATCATTCACATAACATTATAGCATTATATTTCTCTATAAATTATAAGCAAAAATTTACCAGCCATTTCAAAAAACACTATGAAATTCAGAAATTAGTCAGGCACAACAGTGAGCTTTATTTACACGTGCAACGATCTGCTCCACTGTAAGATTTCTGCAACAAACGGACACTACTAAGCAATAGTGGGGATGGCATAGTAATTCCGCCTTCCAGTGGCCACATTAAGGAGACACTACGCGCTTATAAAACATTTATTTAATATGTGTCTTCAGCGTGAAACCACTACGACACAAAGGGTTAAATCAGCTACTGCACAAAGATTCAAAATTTATTTGGAATCAAGACTGTGAGAAGGCTTAATGTGGTTAAGGACACTATAAGTTCTGAAAATTTTCTTGTTCATTATGATCCCAAATTACCGCTGGCATTAGTAACAGATTCACCACCTTATGGTGTAGGTGCGGTATCATCGCATACTTCTCCAGATGGAAAGACAGATCAATTCAATTCGCATCGCAAACTTTGTTGAATACACAGCAAAAGTATCCACAAATAGACAAAGAAGCGTATAGCATTATCTTTGGCATACGCAAATTTTACCAGTATTTGTATGGTAATCAGTTCATTTTATATACGGATCATAAACCATTACATACTACAAATTTTTAACCATAAAGCCGCGTACAGACCAAAATCAGCTTTCACGAACAGTTCGCGAGCTGTGCGCGAACAGTTCGCAAGTTCAGCGTCCACGCCACTGTTTTCTAATTGAAGTTCGAGTTCGTCATTTAGTTTGAAGGCAGTTCGTGAGAAGTTCGGTCGTCGTGCTTTTTATTATTTTAAAATATAGTGCCTATAGTCTATGATCTTTTCTACATACAAAATATTGGTTGAATTGTAAAAACAACCTCGCAACTACGCCATTGCTTAGGTAAAAAATTAACAAGTTTGACAGATGTTAGTATCCCGGAAACCCAATCGAAGAAGGAGTAAGTTCCAACAATTAATTTATAGGCGCCACCGACTTATAATTTACGAACATCGTCCGAGGTGAAATATGGGAAGTCGGACCCCAAGACAGATAATCACCTACCTTTATATCTCTTATCTGTCCTTTGTGTAGACTCAGTTCCAGATATTTCGACGTAAAAGAAAAGACAAGTTGCAACCAAAACCTCATTTAATTAATAATTGATACAACCCCACAATTATAATTCTTCGATACCAAACAATGTAAAATAGTAGTCCCAATTTTACGTTCGCGGACTCAAAATTCTTAACTAAAATTAAAATGGGCGAGACTCAAACGAATTTAAGGACAATTATTGCGCTCACTAGAACAAGATAAATTTTAATTGTTAGCGCATTACACGTCGTAGGAGGTCTCCACGGATCGGAATAATGCATGATCATAAAACGACCAAGAAAGAGAAAAGTTCAAGCTGTGAAATCTTGAAAACGCAAAACCATCCCCACTATCGGGGCACCCTATAGGTATGGTGTACGTACAATTGTTTAACCCAATAAATTGAATATTACATTTGTACTTACTGTCTACACATATCCTCAACTAAACCCCAATAGTACAATTCAGTGACACAAAATCAAATAATAAAATAAATTCTTAATCGAAGGTAATGAAATTGTAAATAACAACGGCCAGGTGATAAAATTTAAAGTATAAACAAATTTTATTTCACTTCTCTTTTAAAATAGAAACGGCTATCGCTGCGATCGTGCTCCAGGTTCTTTATCAACGGCTTCAAGCGCGCCTGCTCGGTCTTTGAAAAACGACTGTCCCAAGGTAACTTGTCGAAGTCTGCTTATCAATTTGGCCCAATGGTGGAACCTAGAATTTTTTAGATCTGAATTACGGGATTTCCACCCGTGCGAATTTTGTCAGTTGATGGAAACTGGCATACCACAAAAATCTTCTTGACCGGAATAAATTCTAAATTGGAAATTCAATTCCTGGAGTTTTTGATTCCCTTCAACTATGGGAAATGAGCTCCTGTGTGTAGTGAATCCCAAATCGATAGACGATTTACTAAGAATTAGATCACTATTCACAAATGTACATTCGGCCAACACGACAATACTCAAAAATGTCCTATTTACGGAAACCGTCGTTAAAATGTTCTTTTTCCCCACCCAACTTCCGGAACTCAAATACGTACTGCGTCGTTTTGGCGGAATTGTAACTCCGAAATATAATAAATTGCTATAAACATACGAAGAACTAAATATGTAGTAAGGGTTGCCTTCAAGTAGGCGCAGAAGTCGTTACAATAGAAACAATGTCGACGTCTTCAAGCGAGGAAGAAGATATTGTTGCATGTGCTAGTTTCTTAATTATAACAGCACCGAAAAAGAAGAAAGCAGAAATAATCCACAAAAGAAGGTGGTGGAGAAGAAGTTTATTTGCAAACCGTGTGAAATACATATAATATATACGAGTACTATACACTAATTTGTTGAAGTGAATCTTTTTTCATATTGCGCTTCTTGTAATTCGGATTTTTGGGATTCCATAAATTTAGATGTAATTCATACTGTTCAATTAAATTAATAACATTCGCCTCACTCCCACAAAGAACTAACCAAACACGCTTTTTAAAATAAGAATTAAATTCCTTCTCTTCACTAAATAAAGGATCGATCATCACCGACAAACGTCCATATTAAAACTGCTGTTTAACACGTGTTAGCTAACAGTGTCTTTGAAGTTACCGCTCAACCGACACGAACTGCTCGCGATCTCTAGTACACACCGACTTCTGCAGCGGTTCGAGAACTGTTATCAAACTGTTCCCGAACTATTCGCGAGCTTGGTCTGTACGCGGCTTAAGAAAACATTTCCTGTGTTGACAGTTATGCGTATGCATCACTATGCAATATTTTTACAAGCTTTGAATTGTGATATAAAATATAAGAGTAGTAACTCGCACAGCAACGCAGATGCAATGTCCAGTTTATCACTAGAGTCCGAAAGAGTTGTTCATTTTAATGAACCCGATTTGTTTGAAATTAACCAGATAGAAACGCTACCTTTAACTGTTTCAAATTTAGCACATGAAACGGAACTTGATGTGCTATTACAACCATTAGTAAATGGAACAGTAAAGATCACAATTCACAGAGAAGGAAAAAAAGCAGATGGTGGACACAAGAAATATAACAAAAAATCAAAGAAAAGATAGATAAATGGAAGAAATACCTCCAAACGAAACAAGTAGAAGACTATCCTGGATATAAAAACCTGAGGACGGAAGTTAAACAGCTAGTAAAAACTGCTAAACAAAGATCGTGGGAAGAGTTCGGACGCGGAATGAATGAGAACTACTCAGAGAATCAAAAATTGTTCTTCCGCACACTAAAACATCTGAGAAGAAAAAAACCCAAAACTAGGCAATCTTAAAGATAAAAATGGGAACATTCTAAAGTAAGAGAAAGACATAATGGAGCGATGGAAACAATACTTCAAGGAATTAACGGTGCTAAAACAGGAAGAGGAAGATCACGTAGAAGGAGTACAAGAAAGAGGCGGGGACTAGAATACCCTACAACCAACAACAATGGCAGAACTTACAGCAGCCAACAGCAAAATAAAACTAGGTATAGCTCCAGCTCAGGATGAAATTACAGGAGAAACGGTGAAATACATGGGGGAAAGTGCGAAAGAGGAATTCCGCGGCCTGATGGATGCGATTATAATAGAAAAGCGAAACACCGAAAATATAATGCCACTGTTTAAAAAAGGAGACCCAAAAGACTGCACTAATTACAGAAGGATCACGTTAACAGATATTCCTCGCAAGGTATTCACAAAAATATTAGAAAAGAGACTAAGAGAAAAACTAGATCCAACTTTTGAAGAATCATAACATGGCTTCAGAAAAGGTAGAATTACTCAAGATTTGATATTCACCCGAAGACAACTGGGAAAAAATTACCAAGGAAAGGGAAAAAAATCCACATATGTTTCATCGACCTTAAAAAGGCGTTCGACATGGTAAAGAGAAAAGATGTATGGGAAAGTTTGGAAAAAAGACGAATAGAAATAGACATCATAGAAGTATTAAAAGCTCTTTACGAAAACAACCGTACCAAAATAAGAACGCACAACGATGAATCCGTAGAATTCGAGACAAAGGTGGGCCTAAATGAAGGTTGCGTACTGAGTCGTCAATTGTTCTCAATAGTTTTAGACGATGCTATAAAGAGAAGCAAAGAAAAATACAAAAATATTGTAACGCCTAGTTATACGACGGCGACAACAAAAATGGTTTTATGCACACAAAAGCGAAGTATCGATTTCTAAGCAAGGTCCAGGTATCAAGGACAAGGGTTCGACTAGCTGCAGTCGAAGAAGGGTGGTTCGTTGTATGCCTAGGCGCCACCTGTTTAAAAAAACCCTTTCTTCCTCGAAGATAACTTTGGGTAAACAGGAACCTTCCTGGATGCGAACTTACCTTGCTTGATAATATTAAACTTATTTTCCAAGACAGAATAAAACACAGTTATAATTGACAGATTTCCCAAAATATAATGATCCAGAAAGATAATTGATCAATACAAGTATATATGTAGGAAGCATAAAAAGCATAAAAAAATCAGAAACACAACGCAAGTTATATATATATTACTTATATAATATATATCTACGTACAGGGTGTCTCAGAAAGAATGGCAGCGTTCAATCATAGATTTTCTTTAGGTAAAAATTAAAACCGCATTAAACCAATATACCTTAGGCCAGAAAGTCCTTCCCTTAAGAATAAAAAAAAAAAAAAAAAACAACAAAAAAAAAAAAAAAAGAAAAATATACAAAAAAAGTCTATAGGGCCTTAAAGTTCAATTTTTTATTCTTTTCTCTTTTTCACTCTCATCTATTTCCACGGCGCAATCTTATATAGATATTTTCCTTTGATAATTTCAATCTCTATAACCAGATAGACCTGTGATCATTATGTAGTTTATATGTCGCCACTCTAGATAATTATTTTCATTAACC
>JABXWE010103921.1:0-11714 GCA_014611495.1 Limonius californicus | reverse complement strand
ATTTGTTTAACAGTTCTACTCTCGTTTTCAGTTTAACAACATTATTGCTTGTATACTAAATCACGAAAAAACCTAGTAAAATAACTTTTTTTGTATATACAAATGTCAAATGCCATTAAAAGACAGCAGGTAGTCACCCTAGACAATCGGACGTAGATAATCCCTAGAAAGGTCTCAAAACTTCCTTCGGGCAATTGGTGATTCGTGGGTTGCCTGAATTTCTTAGTTGAATCTTAAAAATTTTCGCAATTCAAAAACTTTTGTCAAAGATTCTAAACTCAAAAAAAAAAGATGAAAAAGTTTTCGATGCAGTTTCTTACAGTAATTTGCTATATACACGTCCGTACGGATTTAATTTTTTGAATAATTGTTTCATTTATGAAATATTTTAGTGTATTGCCTAATAAATCCCGATTTATAATTGTTGTAGTCAAAAAATTAAAAAAAGCGATCCGTACGGACGTTTATGTTATATACATGTATATATTTATGCATCGAAAACTTCTTCAAAATTATTTAGTAAACCGTAATCTTTGACAAAAGTTTCGATTGCTAAGAGGGTTGCAAACGTCACTCCTTATAGGCCTTAAGCCAAGGTGTTTATCACCAACGTCGCTAAGCATCGGTCACATCTTTGATAACCTTTTCGCCTTGAATCGTCGTGAACTAGAAATTCAAATACGTATTATTGATGAGCATTAAGACACGTCTGCATTTTTAAAGGAGATAAACTGTAAATAATCATTTGTAGCAAATTCCAAATTTGTTTATAAATTTATAAATTAGTTTCATACAAACTGCGTCAGCTTAAACAAACTATTTATTTAGTTCTAATAAAGTGGAAAGACAAGATAAGACATTTCAAACAATGTTTGTATACAAAATCGGGGAACCTGCTTTCCAGAATCTACAACAAGGGCTAGTACAATGAAAAATATTTTCAAAATTCACTAGGGCCTAGTGACTAGGTGAATACCTTGTATTTCTTTAATACCTCCTATAGAGTGCGAGTGTAAAGCCTGGAACTATCGAAATAAACCTTCTATTAAAAGTTTTTGAAAAAAATCCTCGAACACGTTGAATTTTATCTTAAATTAGACACATTTTAGTGTAATTGTTATTTGTAGATTGTCTTTTGTTTCTGAGTTATGGCGATAGTGAAATTTTTTATTAAATGGATACCCTAATTTTTTATGATGGATTTGGAAAGAGCGTGAAATTCTAAAACCAAATATGCTAAAACAGTGTGATACTGCTTATGAAGTTTTCGAGATAATTGCTTTTAAAGTTTTAAAACAAAAATCGAATAACAAACGATACGCACACGTAGTTTCCTCACAAAGTCAATGTTGTGGCGGGAATTGCAGAGTTCAGAATTCTAAGACTATTTTTTATCGAAGGTTCATAGACAGGTGTAAATAATTTGGATTTTTTTAAGAAACCACTTAATTCCTGCTTTTGCGGTGCTTTATCCGAATAATGAAGATCCAGACCTACCAAGCGATACGTTATAGTTTCAACAAGATGGAGCTCCGGCACATTTTGCTGTTGGTGTTCGCAGAAATACCTGCCCACACTAGAACAGATCGTTCTTTAAAAGATACCCGTTCAGATATGGTGTCAGTCTGCATATCGTTCGTTTCGTCTTCTCCATTCCTTTTCTCGACCATCAGGTGCCCGCAGATAGAAGCGCAAGTTATCAGTACAGAGCACTTCATTGCATTGCCGAAGAGTCAAGGTAGGATGCCTAGGTAGCACTGTGATCTTGTAGCAAGTCTCCACGAAGTTAAAGTGCTTTCGACAAGCCTCCGCCTGATCGCTCTCTCAGTTATTTCAACTACTCCCACTGTTTACAAGCGATGTTGAATTTGAAGAAAACAAACATCCCGATAGTGTATCGGCTGCACGTAGTTTTACACACCAGATTGATTGTAAATTTATTTGCTGTCTGACACTTTGGAATTTAATATTGGCTAAAATAGATCAAGTAAACATTGCCTTGCAGCGCAAAGACATGGATGTCGCCTGTGGAAGCAAACTATTGAGAGAACTAAGGGACCAGCTAAATCAACTGGAAGTTCCCTTGAAGAAGTTTACGAAAAGGCCAGTAGTATATGTGAAGCTATAAATCTAGTAAGCAAATTCCAAGAAAAACGAAATAGAAAAGTAAGAATGGTATTTGAGCAAACTGACAAACAAGACGAAGGCAGTAATATGTCTGAAAAACAAAAATTTTTAATCAACGCCATGGAAGTGCTTGACCTTATATATATAATCAGCTGGATTAGAGGTTTCAAAAACAATCAAAGCTCTCTGATGAATTTGAATTCCTTTCTGGACAGTCGATCACCAGCCTGATGGAAGCAAAATAAGAGAAACATAATTCAGATTTAGTTCTTAAATATCACTGTGACTTGAATGCTGCTGAATTAGTTTCAGAAGTAGTAAGCTGAAAGCACATGATTCAATCATTAAGTAAACATGTTGATAAAATGCAGTGGCGGTTTTTGAATAAGCTGGCATGGTGCCGCCTCTCTGATTAAAATGAATCTTTTCTTTTCTGTATTTAAATAATAATAAAAATGAACTAACTCTGCAAAAGGTTTTCTAAAGCCAACGTTTTAACATTTAAATTGTTATCCATTCCGCGATTTTCGCCGCAAAGTTCGCGATCGCCTTGCGCATTTAAATCGGCAGGCGTGAAGATGGCATCTATTCGACCCCCACGATTCTCTCTATTCGGCAAACATCGCCTGACCGTACGTATATTATAATTATTGATTATAAAGTTCATTTAGTGAGCCGAACAGATTTGCCCGCGCTAAAAGTTTTCAATTCCAAACTGTAGTTTTGTGACTAGTAAACAATGAATAGTGTTAATAACCCTTTTAAGATTGACTTTTCAAGACTTTCGATTGAAGAAAAACTTCAAATTAAGACATTAGGCAGGCCCACGCCGGCATCAAATTTAACAAAACAAAATTGTGAGAAAAGCACAAAACAGATGTTACACCTATCGTTTTTCTGCAGACACTTATAAACTTAAACTTAACTTTTTGACAGAGCAGTTTCTTTTTATTCCATGCTCTCTAAGAAGAGGTTAAAAAGCCAGTTAGAAGTTATATACACAAGATCCGACTTTAAAGAAATATCTGGTGCTATGAATACATTAACATTTTATTAAAAGATAATCTTGAAGAAACTTTTATGGAAACACTGAGACTTCTAAATATTATTGTAACAACACCTATGACAACTGCCGAAACTGAATGTTGCTTTTCCACATTAAAGCGTATAATAAGCTTTTTACAAAATACCATGTTTAACAATCGCTTGAATGCTCTTGATACAATGTCTATTAGTAGTAGTTTAGTTAACGAAATTGATAATTTGAAAGAAAAAGTTGTGGACATATTTATTTTGAAGAAAAATCGACGAGCAGAATTTCATTTTAAAAGTTAAATGTGTGTAGATATTTTTTTTGTTAAGTAATTACTGATTCGATGACTAACTTATATTATTGTTTGAAAGCAAATTACAAGAATGTATTTTATAAACTTTTAACGTGTTTTTAAGAACTTCACATTAATTTCAGGCATTTCAGGCGAGTGTTTTTTTTTTTATAATAATAGTATATTATAATACAAGTGTATAAGCAAGCCTTTAAAGCATGCGCGACGGGTTTAAAAGCACGAGGCGAAGCCGAGTGCCTTTTAACGGAGCAGTGCTTTAAAGGCTCTTATACACGAATATTATACGCTATTTTTTATTATACCTGCAATACAATCTCAAAATTATAACGAAAAAAGGAAATTAATCGTTGATATAGAAACGGTTAGCAGTTGTTGTTGTTTCGTTGCTATACATATTTATTACAAATTTGTTGGCTTGTGAAGTTTGTTTCGACTTTGTGTCGTGAATTACAAAATTAACGAAAACGAGGATATTTTATCCAAGATTAGAATGTGAGCCGAACAAGCTGAACAGCGATAAATCCCCGCGAAACCTAAACAAGCGTATTGCAAGGAATACGAAAAATTATCTAGCTGGATGGCCAACAAGTGAATTTCTTGTTACCTAGGCAACTTTAAAACACTAGTGTTTTAAAAGCCCGTTTTTGCACGCATTTTAGTTTCAAAAACAGAGATTATGATTCAGGTATAATAAAATAGTTTATTATAATACAAGTGTATAAGCAAGCCTTTAAAGCACGCGACGGGTTTAAAAGCACGAGGCGAAGCCGAATGCCTTTTAACGGAGCAGTATTATACGCTATTTTTTATTGTATCTGCACTACAATCTAAAAATTATAACAAAAAAAGGAAATTGAAATCCCGTTTTCGAAGTAATCTTGTCATTATGTCATTAATCGTTGATATAGAAACGGTTAGCAATTGTTGTTGTTTCGTTGCTATGCATATTTACTATAAATTTGTTGATTTGTGAAGTTTGTTTCGACTTTGGGTTCGTGAATTACAATATTAACGAAAACAAGGATATTTCATCCGAGATTAGAATGTTAGCCGAACAAGCTGAACCAGGGATTAATCCCCGCGAAATCTAAACAAGCGTATTGCAAGGAATACGAAAAATTATCCAGTTCGATGGCCAACAAGAGAATGTTGTCTTGTTACCTAGGCAACTTTAAAGCACTAGTGTTTTAAAAGCCCTTTTTTGCTCGCTTTTTAGTTTCAAAAACAGAGATTATGATTCAGGTATAATAAAATAGTTATTTTTATAACAAGTGCCGAAAACAATTCATTACATACAAGTGCAGAATTTGATTTGGAAATCTGCACGAGTATATGGAATTGTTTTTGGCACGTGATATAAACAACATTTTACCTACAACTGTTCACTGAAAAAATTATTATGTGATTAAAATTTATAAAAAATGATACTATCCCGTCAAGTCGTCACTTTACGACGTTGCTAAGCGCGTTGCTAAGGTTTGTTGATTGCTTCATTGTTTTTGAGCGCCATTAAAAAACGCATTATTCATTCCGCGTGCCTTCAATTTGAATTTTTTCAACAATTCTCGAACCTCAGTTTTATGCGAGAGATTTTTCAGTAAATTGATTCTCGTAAAGAATTATTTATGATCTTCGATGAGTCAGAAACGGCTAACAAATTTGGCATTAATTTCCATAGAAATATCAATAGCAAAAGCCTTGAATTATGAAGGTTTAATTAACCAATTTACTCAGTGGAAGGCTAGAAAAGTAAAGTTTTAATCAAGATGCATGGAAACCAAACTCCACCCCCTTTGTATGGTGTTGTCACTTGAGTTTGATATGGGCCTAACGAAATGTTGGCCGCTAGATGGCAGCAGCGTCGCTCGAGTACCTTAAAACGTCAAATTTAATTTTCGCGCCTTAAATTATTACGGTCTGGTTAATATTCAACTAAAAGTATCATTTAATTTTCTGAATTAACTTAGTTAGCGAGTTAATATATATGTTTAGTTAATTATTTAAGTTACTCTGTTGTTGTATTAGTAATATATTATAATAAAGCAACGTTTATTATGCGGAAATAAGCAAAACTTATTTAGGGTTCCAAAAGTAAGTAAATATATTTTTACGTAAAACAATCTTTGCCTTTTATTGCACAAAATACAAAGATGTACTTAGATTAGAAGACAGTGCAGCAACAGCATAGTTTTGTTGTAGACTCAATTTACTGAGTCATGTTGTAAATTCAAATAGTCAAAATGCTCTTCACTTAAATTCGAAGTAAGTAGTATATTTCCATAATATAAAATGAATCATATTATATTTATACAAACGTAAAACTGTAGAGGGTATCCACTAGGATTACGTGTGCAGTAAGGAAATCAGTGCCATTGCCATGCTGTCTTTTGGGTTATCATTGAAATCAAACAAATCTTTTAATTTCGCATGTATGCAGTTTCTGGGCACCTTTTTTAGTGACAATCCTAATTATAAAGCTAGCTACACAAATTTTAAATTCCTTTTTTCTAATTTACAGAACTTTGCCTAGTTTTCTCGTTCATGAAGTAATAGTGGAATATAGAGTAAAAGACATTAGCATTTTTTTGAATTTTTTATTTTTCAATCAATTATTTTCCAGGAAATGTTAGTAAATAAAAAACCGACAATGGCATCATATGTATATACAGCAATAACACTGATTTCCCTTTAGTAGTCAAAGCGTACATCCTACATGCAAAGTTCGACAATTTTTAAAAAGACATACCCTCTTTGTAGTTAGTTAATAAAACAAACATTTTAGATGCTCGACGATTTTATTACATACTTAAATTTATGGGAACAGTGTGCTGACATTAATTATTATATAAGTAAATCTATATCAGGAAGACTTTTGGCTATTATACATGCTACAATAGACAATAGTTCAAAGATTTAATTACAGAATTAGGATATAATTATTTAATGACAGCTCGTATAAGCCAAGATCCACTTGAAGTTCGTATAATATTCATATTTAGAATAAATTGCACCCATGCAATTTGAAAACGAATTAATCTGGCTTAAAATACAAACTGCTACACAACGAAATAATAGTATAAATATTCTAAATTTGTACCTTATGCAAAATTTACTCTTTAAGTTTTGTTGGTGTAATCCGCCCAAAAATAGACAAAAAAATACCTAGGTATTATACAGCAACATTAAAATACATATTAATACTTTTAGCACTTCTCTGGATTAATTAGAACAGCTTGTGGTGATAGTTCTCATCCCGAATCTTATCAAGTAGTTCAAATTTTTAAACGGATGTTCTTGTATTTCTTAAATAAGCCACCTAGGGGCAGTAATAATGGTAACATGTTAAAATCTGTGGTGAAATCCAAAGACATTCTCAAAACATCTGATGCCTCTCTAAAAAACGAATACTTGAAAAAACTTGTAGATGGTGACATACATGCTGTGATTAAAGAATTGCCATTTTCTGACAACGAAGAAGCATTTGTATATGTTTCTGGTTATATTGCCCGGCGATATAAAACAAAAATGTTCTGTCCTGAATGCTTTCGTACACTCTTGGGTATTGGATATGACAATTATGCCGACTTCATTCAAGTAAAGAAATTCTTTAAAAGTTTCATCTACGATGCTAATAATATTAAAAAAATTTGAAATTATTATACGAGATATTGTTACAACAAATCTGAAACGAAATCCACTGTTAGCAGGATATGTATTAGGATGTGAAAATCATAAGAAACATGTAATTAAACAAGTAATTTTTGACTTTCGGATGATGAGTTGCATTCTGTTGCAAAAAAGAGTCTCGGAAAAGGCTTGCAGAAAAATCAAAACGGCAAGAGTGTGCTAAATTGTCCAACCTGGTTTAGAACTCAAGTGTTTGCTACAGAAGCCCTTTATTTTTAAATTTTATATAATCACTGTAATATAGGTAGATGTTAAGTTGGCATGACTAGATTTAGACGAGAATGTAATGACCTGGAGGGAAGTATGTTGAACTTCAAATAAAGAGTTGTTAAAGTAAACAGTGGTTTATTTATATTAAAAGCTAGGTGCTTAAGTATATAACAATCACTGTAATGTTAACTAGGTTTAATAGATCTCTAAAGAAATTTCTTGAATATAATCGGAATTTTCAGTGGAATATTTATCTACTTTTCAGTGTCTCTCAAATCTCAACTTTTTATTCACTAGCAATTCTAGTGCCCGGCACTCCTGCAAGATTATACTGTGGGTCTCTTTCTTCCTCCTTTGCGTTATCCTGTTGATGTGTGTTTCAATCTTATTGGCAAGATAACTTACAAGATGCATACATTATTCTGACTAGGTTTTCTGCAGTTTCCTAGCCTGTACAGGTGAATGCAAGGGGTAAATAATTACAAGTCAATCTGCAGCCGAAGTTTAACTTTTCTTCAATAAATATATTCAATTTGTACCGAGTTTTATATATCAGTTTCAGCTACTTAAATTGCAAACTGGTACTAGGGTGTATTGTTTAATTAGTTTATGAAAATGTTATGTATTTGTTCATTACCCTTTGACAATATACCTCGTAAACTTTGAATCACTTACCTACTTAAATTAGTTATTTCCTAATTATATAAATAATTGATACACGACGGTACAACACAGATTTATTTAATAGACAACACAATTAAACGCAGAGGTTATGAAGAAATTTAACTTAATTTAGACATTGCTTCTTCCTTTTTCTGCTTTTAAGCGGTATTTTGTAAGATCGAATTGTCATAAACTTTGACGTGGTTGTCAAATTTGAGGTACCTTAGCGATCCTGTTGCCATCTAGCGGTCAACATTTTTGCGTCCCCCGGTCAACAATGTAAATATTAGTAAGTGACAACACCATACAAAGGGGGTGGAGTTCGGTTTCCATGCATCTTGGTAGATACTTTCTTCCTACATGTTTGCAATTTTTGTTTATTTTTCAATGTTGTTAATGAACCTAATTTTGTATTTTTCATAGTTGATTTTGTTGCATAAATATCTTGTGAGAATTATGTATTTGTTTTCTTGAGGGGGGCGCAAATTAAATATGTGCTTTTATTAACTATCAAAGAGTTGTTTTTCCTTAACAAGCAAAATTTTAATCTGTTAGTTTTAGTATATAACAGCCTAGAAATATTTGTGTGGGTATGTATGTACATTGATTGACAATAAAGAAATTTAAAACTATCATTTTATTACAAGGTTTCTCCAATTCCTCAATTGATGCAGTACTTTTTCACACCACTGTATATTTAATATCAGACATAAATTTTAAAAAGGAAGAAGGATGTTGTTCCATATTAATAACTATTAGTCAAAGGCTGTGCTAAAATTATGCAACCCACATTAGAAAAAAAGACTACTTCGATTGCAAATAAGGTTATCGAAAAATCTACCGCATATAATATTAAACTTTCTTTTATTTACTTCTTAATATCTACAATAAAATACAAATTAACCTAGGTACTTAGTCTATTTTAATACGTTTTGACTCTGGCTCATTACTGGAAGCATCTGTAGAACTTCTCTTAGGAACTCCTCTTATATCTACATCTGCTGAAATGGGCATTTCAATAACAGTATCTGCAGTTAATCGACGACCGCGTCCTTTTTGAATGTAACAATTTGTTGCGTATGCAGTGTAGCTTTTATAATCTATTAGAAAATCCTTTATTAACAAATAAGCAACAACTATTTCAACATGGTGCCTGTGCAAGCTAGGCTGTTTGATACTTTCAACCCGTAAATTCTTATCGCCGGTTTTAAACCATGCATCTAGTAATTTCAATAAAGTGAGGTGTACATCTTTCTTTTCAGCATTGTCAATAATGCTATATATGTATTTACAAGCTGATGTGATGTTACATAAAACAATCTCAGGGTTGGACTTGCAGTTATCACACATTTGAGCACATTCACCAGATTCCCATTTTTCGTCAAAATGTGTAGCTATTAATTTTCTTCTGCACCTACAATTTTACTAATTATATATATTAGTTATATTAAGTGCCTTTACAACTTACACAGAAGATTCTAAACAATATTCTAATACTGAACGAAGTTTAGTTTCCTCCGTTTTGGAATTTACTATAGAACTGCTTCTAAAATAATCACTAAAACGATACATTAATATACACTGTGCCGGTTTTCCATCTCTTCCAGCTCTACCACTTTCTTGATACAAACTTTCCATACTTTTAGGCATCGAGTGATGTATCACAAAGCGAACATCAGGTTTATCTGACTTAGAAAACAGCTTGAGTAATGTTGTTCAGAAATGAATTTATTTTACAGTACCTATTCCCATTCCAAAAGCTACTGTGGCGACAACCGCTTGATATTCATTATTTAACCACTTTTCATGAACTTTACTGCGTAAATTTGCTTCCAGATTAGCATGATATGGACGTACTTTAATACCTCGACTACGTAAAGCTTGTGCTAACTCTTCAGTATCCTTTATACTTAAGCAGTATATAATTCCGGATTGGTTTTTAAAATCCTTTTTCAACAAATTTTCCAGGTATTTTAAACAGTCTTCATTTTGTGACGATTTAGGGACCACCTTCAATAATAATTTAAAAGCTTTATTTGCTTGGAATTACTACTATTTTATTTAAAAAAAAAAGCTAATTGTAGAAGTATAACATTTACAAACCGGAATATTCAAGCAACTATTATATTGTGCACATTAACAAAATATAATTATAATAATATGCAATTTCATTTTATTTTTGAGCAGCAGACTTGTTTGTCAACCTCCAAGTACATGATTTAAATATATTAAATTTGAGAATTTTTTTAGTAAAAGTTACATGATTTACGACTAATATCCATACTTACAAACATTTAAAAATATATTGGACGGTTTGTTAATTGTTCCTAGCCTTACCTTGTTCAAGTTCTCAATAATTAGTAAATAAATATAACAGTATTAATTATTGCAACAGTTCTGATTTGATTTATTATTGAAATTATAACTAATTACGTTTATAATTATTTCGAATTTTAACAAAGTGCGGCATCAAAAAATATATTAAATATCTCCAATATAATTTTAAATATATCTTAGTATGAATGGTACTTGTAAATAATAAATAAACATCGTATTAATAATACTAGATCGGGTGATTCACGGGAGAGTAAGAGTGTACCAGCGAAAAATAGACAACCCAAAATACATATCACAAGATCGAGGATGGTTCATCAATTATTGTCCCTAACATAGAAGGCATTGACCCATAAATGAATAATTTTTTCCTAGAAACATCAGTTATTGATTAATATACAGGGAATTTTTCTTTTTAGTATACATTGCCTATGTATACTTAAAAAAAAACGCGTCAATTTCGCCTATTGTGTAGGCAACCAACAATACCGATAACTAAAAATCAGAAACAAACGTCACTATAGTTGTGAATTATTTGATTATGAAGGTTATGTTGATGCAGTGTTTATATTAAATATGTATTTCATCCTGTATATAGGACGCAAATGATGATACTTATTTGTAAATTACAAAAATCGACAGGATTATTGTTCGTGTAAGGTCCGTGAACATTCTATTTTCTTCGTACAACAAAAATGCATCAGCGCTAAGATAGTATAGTGGTTATCGCCGCTGCCTTCCAAGCAGTTGATCCGAGTTCGACTCCCGGTCGTCACAGATTTTTTTAAATTATAATTTTTGTAAACATATTTAATTTCATTTCTTCGGTTAAAACGTGATTACTTTTAGTTCTTATTTTATGATTTAAATTTTCTAACAATTGTTTGTATGGTTCGAATACAAGGAATAGGTCTTTCTGGATATTTTAGTGAAAATAAGTCTCTCACAGTTCTTAATCTGTTATCATTCTGATACCACATTAGAATTTGCACTTTTTCGTCTTTACTGTACATGGTTGTATAAAAAACGCAAGAAGACACTAAATAAAGACTAATTCTATTTTTTTAACTTAAACTTAACTCCTTGTATTCCAATCATACAAACAATTGTTAGAAAATGTAAGTCAGAGGGATGCGTAATAAATTGCCATAAAATAAGAACTAAAAGTAATCACGTTTTAACCGAAGAAATGAAATTAAATATGTTTACAAAAATTATAATTTAAAAAAATCTGTGACGACCGGGAGTCGAACTCGGATCAACTGCTTGGAAGGCAGCGACGATAACCACTACACTATCTTAGCGCTGACGCATTTTTGTTGTACGAAGAAAATAGAATGTTCACGG
>JABXWE010103918.1:0-29191 GCA_014611495.1 Limonius californicus | reverse complement strand
TTATTAGATTGTTTGGGTTGTGGGTTTTCCGTCCTCATTTGTGAAATACTTTTAGGAGTCTTTGGCTGTTGATTTAGATTCTGTAGAGTTTTGGATAGGTACGAACATCCCCTGTAATTAGCGGAATGGTTTTCACCACAATTTACACATTGGGGTTTTTGTCCTGCTTGTTTCGGACAATCGCTATAGAGGTGGTTTCCTATGCATTTGACGCATCTTGGATCTAACTGGCAATAATTCTTGGTGTGCCCGAATCTTTGGCATCGGTAGCACTGGGGAATTTTGTTTGATTTATGTCTGGGCTCCACTGTAACCATGCAGTAACAAAGCTTGGTAACATTAAAGATGTCTGGAACGTTTCCATTTTTTGGAAGTTGAATTACTGCCAAGGGCAGAGGTTTTTTAGCTTTGTTTCGCATTCTCGTTACTTTGATTACTTGAAATTTTTTATCCTGTAGTTCCTCTTGAATTTCGGCTTCGCTTATTGATGTTGGTAAATTGCGAATGATTACTTCTATTTTATTATCATCTGGATTTTTGAAGGTATGAAATTTGATTTGATGTTCAGTATAAAATTTTGTTAGATTTCTGTAATCATTAATGTTAGTAACATTGACCCTAAGAAAGGTGCCTCTATAATTTGTCGAAAACTCTTCTTTAACGGTTTGTTTTATGTCAGCTATGACACGTTGGTAATCAGTAGCATTGTGTAAATAAATTGGGGGAATTTTAATTTGGTTTCGATTATCCGGGATATTCTCAACTGTTGTGTTATTAGGTTCTAAGTTGGTTGGGTCTGGCAGATAATACCTGTTTTGCCATAACAATTTTGAATTATCTAGCAGAAACTTTTTATTACTCCCATCAGTATCCGGGGAGCTTAGTGGGTGCTTAGTAGCTTGAGAATTTGACTTGATTGATGGTGAAGGTTGTGATTGTACGCCGTGATTAACTACTATTACATTGGGTTCTACATGAACAGAATTGATGTCGTCCACTATCATATTTTCTGCGTTATTTTTATCGACCATAATTGTATCATTGTTAAATGTTAAATTGTGTTTTGTTACCTTGTTTCTGTTTTTACCAGGTTTGCTGTTCAATAGCTCGGCAGATATGTACCTAATAAACGAAATGTTGGGTGATTGTAGTTATCGCAGCGCCTGCGGCGCGCGATTGCTTAGCGATTTCGTTATCCAAAATTGGTAAGGCACTTTATTGGTGTTGATTAATACTGAATATTATACAATAAATGTTTGATTAAGTCACTATAACACGGAAATAATACGTTAAACTCGACTGCACTCCGTCGTGGCTCACTCGAGACTCGGAAACAAGGATTTGTCATGTGCCATTGTAAGCGTTATTGTAATACAAAAAAGTGCAACTGCGGGGCCAATGAGGTGTTGTGCAATTCTAAATGCCACAATAATAGTGCCTGCAAAAACAAGTAAATAGCTTTATCTACCTGCGATTCAGTTAACCATTATTGTAAATAAAGTTTCATGTAGAAATAAGCCTACAATAAAGATTTTGAAATTTTCATTTATTTCTGTAAATTTACTCAACATATTAAAAGCATGGTCGGTTTATGAGCTTTCTAAATCATCCAGAACGCGTCGTGACCGTTTGAGCATTGTCCACGACGCGTCGTGGTCAACAAGAACGGACACAACGCGAAAAATTATGTCATTTCGGTATTTGGTTGTTCGGCACCGTCCACAACGCGTTGCGGTCGTTTTTTTCGCTCAGTGAGCGTTTTCGATGTTTGGGCGTAACATATATATTTTCAAATTATTTCTAATTAATAACTTCTCGAAACATCATTAAAATTATATCACTGATATAGAAATAGCATTTTAAGTTACCAAAATTATAATAAACAGTTATCTACTCAGATCACTTCCATAAAGCAACATTTCCTTGAAATATCAAAAATATTGAAATAATATTATTAATGCTCTCCCTATATCTATGGTATTTAAAATTAAAAGTAAAGGTTTTGCTTATGACGCAGAAGATGTGCTAAATACAACACAATAAACGGAGGTTCTTAACAAAATCCTAGTTTTTCTGCGTTGGTTATATTTAACACTGCGAGCAAGTTGATTGTCGAATAAATGGTTGGGGAGCAAATGTCTTGGCGAGCATCTTCCCCTGCGAGACATTCGCATTCGAGCAATCGGTGGCGAGCAAACGGCGGCGAGAAAATGACGTAGAACCAAGCAGTCTACTACCTGCTCTGAGAACATTTACTACAGTCTAACTGATTCTCTAGCTTAGATATGCAGCTTATGTTCCTATGCAGAATAGTAACGCAGGAATTCTCATATCAAGTAGTCGAATGTTCTTTTGGAAGGTTGCCGTTAACTGCATTCCTCGATCATGCACGCTCGTTAGCCGACGATTATACAGTAGATGCCAAACCCTGGAACTTTTGTAGCTAATTTCAGTTTTACTTCAAACAATATTTAAAAATATAATTTTTTATTGTTGAAGGATTATAGAGTTTCTATTACGACTAGCAGAGGTTGTACAACATAATCAAACTAAGAATAATTCAAAGGTTTCAACTAAACGCTTATATGCTAATGTTTATTATAATTGATACAAGTTATCTTGGTATTGTTCATGAAAACGAGTGTTAGTTTACATGTGATATTCTTATCGTCGTCTTCTGGAAAATAACAGTAATTGTATATGATATAATTATCTTATTACTAAATAAATGGTTATTATGCTATAACAAGCTACCTCGAATACAAAACTGAATGCCATCTTGAAAAATTAAAGTATTCTTAAGGTTTATGAGGCTGAACCGCATTATTATACAGGACTGAAGGAACTAAAAAATGGACAATATTAAAAACAAGAAGAAATAATATTCATATTTCGATTTAAATTTGAATTTATTATATTCGAAATGAAATTGCCTTCTTGCAGACATATTCAATACAACAGTATGTAACAGAATGCCAAATAAATTCCCTTATGTCGTTAATTGACCCGAATATTTTCTTTTAGATGGGTTAAAAGACAAATCCTATGAAGCGGCCAGATCAAACTCCATATCAAATCCATTATATATTTTGGGGGCTTCCTTAAAAAGTAGTCTACAAAATTAAATCAGGCAGTAAATACAAAACGCTTTCGGTTGGTTGATCCTGAGAAGTATTGCCTTTTCTGATTTTATATTAAACATCGATATTATTGAAATTTAAGGAATTCTAACTTTAACTTCAATTATCTAAGAACTACCGCAATTTCAATGTCGAATAGAGAGGAGATAAAATATCAACTAATGGTAAAAGTTACCGCGTTTCCATTTAACAGTAGTATTGTTCTGTAAAATAATTAAATTAATAAAATTGGAGAAGTCTTATTTCAAATTATTGCTTCACTTATTTGAGGATTTATGCAATGAACTTTAGGTAGCGTCTCTATGGTATTTGTAATATACTTTTGTTGCATAGTATGCATGTAACCACTTTATAACCTTGCAAGCCTTTCTTTGAATTGCACAAGTTGTGTTTTCCACTTTTTATTACGTGTAGTTGTAATTTGAGGGACATTAGAAAATCTTTGATATTAAGTTTTACACTTGCGAGATTCGAGGTTTATTTGTTGTTGTTGAGTGTACAAGGTAAGTGATACATTATTAATCTAATTTGTAATAATAATGTTGTCTTTATGGTAACAATACATACCTTGTACAAGAAATTAAATATAATTAAAATATACTTGTTCTTACTTGGCCTTGCACCTACAGCAAACGTAACTACAGCCGTGATAAATTAACATGCAATTGAACCTTGATTATTTAATTTAAAAAAACATATATGGAAATAAGACTAACAAGAACAATTCTTAGTTGCAGTTCGAACAATAAACTATACAGATCCAGTAACATGAATATTCGCCCTTTATCAAAAGAACTTCAGGAAATAGCATTAAATGAACTGAATGAAGTTCCTGGTCGAATAGACGACGACCTCAAGCAGATTCGAGAGTGGCTCAAGAAACAACCCCATTTGCATGTTCGATCAGGTAACAAATATTCCTTTATTAATAATAGCGCATTCTTGGGATTCCTTTTCAGATGATCAGTGGCTCTTAAACTTCCTACGATGCTCGAAATTTAGTATTCAGCGAACAAAAGAAAGATTGGATTTCTACTATACTATGAGGACCCTGGCGCCAGAATTTTATGCTGATAGAGATCCTTTGTTACCTGAAATTCAAGATATCCTAAAGAGAGGGTAAGGTGTTCCAAATAATTTAAGTCCTAAGCAATAGCTATTTTTTTAGATTTATGGTACAATTAAAGTCAGCTGATCCAGCAGGACCTATAATATCAATGCTTCGATGGAATACTGTTAATTCGGAAAAAAACTCAATGTTGAACTTACTAAAAGTGGTACTAATGGGTGTAGATATTTGGTTACAAGAAAGCGATAACTTCAGTATTGTTGGAATTGTAGCACTTGAAGACTTAGACAACTTTGGTTTTAATTACGTAATACAACAAACACCCGCCGTTTGTAAAAAATTTTTAATGAGCGTACAAAACGCGTACCCTATACGATTGAAGCAGTTCCATTGCTTAAACATTCCGTCGTTTTTCGAAACGGCTTTAAACATTTTGAAGCCCTTTATGAGCGAAAAACTTAAAAATAGGGTTAGCATACTAGAAACGTTAAAAACACAAAAAATGAGAGTTTTTTATTTTCAGCTAATGGTTTATGGAAAAAACGAATTTGAGAAAATATATGAAAAGGTTCCCGCATCAGTCATGCCAAAGGAATATGGGGGAGAAGGTGCTAGTTTTGATGAAATGGCAGGTAAGTGACACAGAACATCTAAATTATCGTTAAGCTTAAAATGTTTTTACATTTTACAGTTGAATTCAGAAAGAAGATGGAGAGCTATCGTGATTGGTTTCTGGAAGATGCTCAATATTTTTCGGACGAAACTAAAAGACCGGGGAAGCCCAAAACCGCTTCCGATGTATTTGGAGTAGAAGGGTCGTTTAGAAAATTGAATGTAGATTAGAATTGAAATACTAGTTTAATACTTTAAAAATTTCTCAAGGTGTTGTAAAGTCGTGTAGTAATATATAATATTCATGTATTAAAAATAATACATAAAGCTTATATTTTGCAAACTATTGTTAACTGATGCTCAGGATGGGTGATACGCTTCGAATTTTCCTGAACGGGAGGCAAAAAATTACATTTCGAGAAAATTTTACTATTCAGGAATTGGAAAGTGAATTTTAAGGATTGCTATAGCAAGTGGGGTAGTTTTCAAGTAACAAAAATGGAATTTGAAAAACCTTGCTGTTAAGGGGTCGAAAGTGTTTTACGCAAATTAATAAAACATTTAATATAACAAACGAAATTTTAATTTAGTGTTTAAATAAAAATGTTAATTCACTGGATTTTTCTACGCTTAATTTATTTGTTAAACTTGAATAAACTATCTCTCTTAATTATTATAAATGTATACTGATATGTGGTTGCTTCAAACTATCCAAGCCAATGTTGACGCTATCTTTTACGCATATGCAAAACAATAACCCTGTTTTATTACCTAAAGGTGAAGAATGAAAACTGATTTACAACATTACGTTTCTTCACGTATTTTTAAAACACGATGCCTTTTAATTTTTTTCTAAATCATCATTTCTGTCAATGTAAATTTAACACAAAGCACCTGTGATTTTTATCTGTTTTACGTAAATTAAGGCATTCTAAGCCTGGTATACATTGCTATATCACTTGAACCCCAACCACGTTGCTTGTCAGCGTGGATACTACCACACAACAGGCTCGGGTGCGTGTACATGCTATGTTGAAGGCAAGCGGTGAGGCAGTTTGTTGACTTTTTTGAAGTGACATCAAAGAATAAATCTAGTACCGAGACTTCTTGGCCTATCATGACCGTGTAGCGCTACGCCGTTATGGTACGAGATGCTGCTGCAAATATACAAAAGACTTTTATAGCCATATGGTGAAGTAATGAAAAACAGAAAAAAACAAATATCTTATATTATCTTAAATTTTTGAGTTTACACTTGTAAAGGCAGCCTTACGCAAAAACTTCAGCCATGTACGAATATGCTTGCAGGAAAATCATATCCCTTCTGTTTTAATCGTAACTAATACCAACATACATACTTATATACATCTTATATCTATACAGGGTGTCCCACAACGTGAGGCCACTACTTCGTGTACGTAATCTTAAGACCAAATATAGTTAAAAATTCTAATAATGTTATGCCCTAAAGGAAACCGTTTTCAAAATACAGAGTGTTAAATTATGATTTATTAAATAATCGCAATTTCAAAAAAGCCAATATTTATTTTTATTTTAGATTAAATCACAATATAGATTGTTCAAAATGGCCACCGTTGCTCTCGACACACATTGTGGCTGTTCTTAGAGAGATGTGGTTGCCCATTGCTATTCCGAATTAGTTCTGCTGCCTCAAAAATGCGTCTCCTAAGAACTTCAACAGTCTCTGATGGTGTTTGGTCTACCGTATCACCAATAATAATCTAAAGAAGTTAAGTTTGGAGATCTTGGGGTCAAGGGTGCTGTTCCCCTCTACCAATTATACGGTCTTCAAACTGTTGATTCAATTATTGTCGTACACCTAAGGCAAAGAGCGCAGGGGCACCATCGTGCTGGAACCATATACCATGTCTGATCGCCAGAGGGACATCATCTAACAATCCTCCCAAATGATTTTCTAGAAAATTTAAATATCTGTCGGCGACTAAATGGTTCTCAAAAGGCAATGGACCAATGAACATGTTATCAATAATTCCACACCAGATAATCATTGAAAACCTATGTTGTAATTTGACTGTGATTTCGTGTAGATTCTCCAAATCCTAAGAATGGATGTTCCTTCTGTTCATTAATCCATTCCTTGTAAATGTTGCTTCGTCAGACTGGTAGTCGCTCATTTGGAAATCTCAACCCATATTTTCGAGCAGCTGCTACTGAGTTTCCCTCACAAAAACCGTGCATGTAATGGATAGACATACAAGTAAATAATATCATTTCCGTAGTAACGTAGACAGTTTGTATCAAATACCACTTAATATCATTTATTGTTTCGGCTGCTTTAGTATTTAACTAATCTTCTTTAATAGTCGATTTAGCAAAAATGACCATTCTTTAGTTTCCACTTCTTTTCACCTCCACTACACGTAGGTGAAGTAGTGACCTCACGTCATGGGACATCCTGTATAGTGTATATGTATTATTTCTACAGCTGCCACTACCTTCCTTCTCTCAGCCACTATCTATACTGATCCCTGTTGTCCCATGCTGGCTCCTAGGCGTCTGCTTTCCATCGCCTCATCCTTCATGTCCCCATGATCTTCTGGGCCTTCCTTCTCTTCTTCTTCCACTCTGTTACTTTCGATATTCCGCGGTTTGGGTGTGTTCATCTGACGCGTATTGTTTCCCGTTACTTAACTGCTTCTCCTGTAGAAGTCCATTTATGCTGCATTAATTTTACAGCTGTTTCTTTAAATTTTCGTTATTTCATAATATAGGAAAGTGGCGCAGTATAAACCTTTTTTCCTGAATGTCTATATAAATATGTATTTCAGAAAGTATTCACCATATTAAGCGCATAGATCACATCTGAAGGCAGTTTAATTATTATATTTTATAAGCAGTTAACCTGCATTTATACCAATTAGTTTTACCGAGAAAATAAGTCTGTTGATTTGTTTATGTGAAACATATGGTCATAAATCAATCTTCATATATATTATTAAAACCAAGCATTCAGTGTCATGATCTACACAAATTACCTTTCGCGTAAGTTCCTGTTTTACATAAATATACATAATACATTCAACTGTTATGCAATAATAATTGTAAAATAATAATGTAGGGTTAAAACTGTGATAATATTACCAACTTTTGTAGGGTCATACATGAAAAGTGTCGGAAATTGAAGGCTATCATATTCGGTATAGGTCATTTTTTACACTTACAGTTTATTTTAGTAGTAAAATAATTGTAAGACTTTTACAAATGTTGAAATTTGACACCGTTATTAGACACACTTTTTATAATATTATATAGAAATAATCATAGACATTCTGTATCATATAGAACAAGGCTATAGCTATGTGCTGTTGGCCTACGCACGAAATATCATTGCTACGTCAAAGTACCAAGACGTATTAGTTACATTACCAGCATGAAGGGGAGTTTAGTATTTACACACTGTTAACCTCTCCTCTTAACCGGGTAAACTATTAGGAAGACAGACAAAAATGGAAACACCTACTTTTACTTTCTCATACTTCCCTCCCGGTAAGAATACGAATTATGATTGTGAAGATGTTCAATTTTGAGATTTTAATGGAATGCACTTTTTTCACCCAAAAGAATCCTATAATAATGTACTATCTGTAAGTGTTTGGGCACCCGTCATAGCTCAGTAGCTGTTCAGCCGCTTCTAGTGAAATTTTAACTACTGGAGTAGAACGTACAATCATCATTCCTAGCAGCTGTTATGTTCGTTTAGTGTTTCCGCGTCATAGGAATTAAAATTCTGTTTTAATTGCCGTTCTTAAGTTGAATACAATTATCATTATTTTCAAAGAATAAATTTATGGGAGGCCACTTTCGAAACTTAATCGAACGTTTGACATGTTTATTTAGTCTGTTAACGCCGGCCAAAAGGAATTCTTAGACACCTTTTGTCAGCAGCATGGCCTTAGAAATATTATGTTTCTCGGAAATCGTGCATGTAGGATTTGCTCAAGAACTCTAGCATCATATTTCCCAATGTGGCGTAATGACTCTTCAGTCGATTTTCCACCTTCGTTAGGCCCGGTCACCCGTTACCATCTTCGGGGACCGTAGATAAATTAAGAAAAGTCAGTGGACGCTAGGCTTTGGGAATGAACTGACGTGTTTTTTTTTAATACCTGGTTGTGTCACAGCTCTTCTGCTAATTGAGTTATCGTTTCGTTGTTTTGCGTTAGGCAAAAGAATCTTCGACTTGTGTCGGATTAAAAATATTAGCAGAGTGTCAGCTTTTTGCAAAAACAATTCAGTGAAATTGTTTTCTCGATTTGTGTTGGATAGAAGCTATCAAACCCGTGGAAGTTCTGTTTTTCGAGCCTCTTTAAGCGATCCTCCCGTACAGCGGCGGAGATCTTGACATCTGAAGTTCCCGTCTCTTCTCTCTCGACGTCGAAAAAGCCCTGGCCCTGGCCGTTATCTCCATTCTATCCAATCTTTAGGGGCGTACCAGCGAATTTTTCCCGCTTCCCGAAGAACTTAGGAGCACCCCAGTTTTGCGTCTCTCTGCTCCCTACCGAACAACACTAAATGTAGAAGAAATTTTAGTTGTGTGGTGAAAACTTTTTCCGAGCTAAATTTTCAAATTTCAAGTGCTGAACCTTTTTTTAAATGCGACGTAAAGCGACCTTCAGTCACCAGTTGTCCTTTCTTCTTTTAGTTAACTGTAAAGTGTATTCATAAATTCTATTAAATTGTAAACTCCGACGCCACTGGCTGCGTAGATCTGTTCTAAGGAATTAAATATCGCAAGCCACTGACGGCGAGCCTTTATCACTTCGAACGTTCCAACAAAATCTTATATTAATTAACCATAAATATTACCATTTTCAATGCAATCGTTATATTTTTTTAAATCATGTTAGTAATCTAAAAGCAATTGAATTATATTTGTCTTGAAATTTACCACATCTTTTATTTTTGTGTATTTTTATCTTTGTATGCATGAACTTTGCAAGCTTTACGTATAGGAGGAGGCACAATAAAGGTGAGCTCGATTTCCGTAAGCTGCCGCTTCTCGGCCTTCCACGAGAACTGGTAATCTGCTGTGATTTGGAAGGTGGCGCCCGTTAATTTTGACCTATCCTGCACACAACTAGGAAGATTTTCCGCCCATAAGCGGTTTCCGTGAACCACCCTCTCCTCTGAGCTAAGCTGTAGGCCTTTTTCCACCTATCCTGTTGCGGGTCGACGAAAAAGCTGGTTTGGCCCATAACACAGGAATACGTTATGGGGGGCATATATTTTGGGATTATTTTTTCAGCAAAGCGAAATTTGGAAATATAAACAGTAAATCGTATATCAACTAATGTAGAAAGATTTTTGTTCGAAAAATTTCTAGGTTTCAAAATGAGACCGAATTAAACTTCAGTTTGTGAGTTCCTAACAGGACTTTAACTAAAAAATACTTTATGACTACAAATAGAAGAAATAGGTTTACTTATTCGTTATTTATAACTTTTTTAAATATCTGTTCGAACACACATAAACTTTAGTATGGGTCATAACATATTAGAATTATCTAATTTTTTTTATATTTGTATTTAATTTTTTAAGTTCGGGTTAATAATTTCTGAAAATAAAAGTCTTTGTATCTTCAGCATTTTTACTTCTTTGGTCCTTAAACTTCGCCATCTCCAGCAGTGGGTATTACTAATTATAACCCCTTTTACTAATTATAACCCCTTTGAGTAGATTGTGTATATATATATATATATATATATATACGAGTATATATGCTGTGATTGGCTTCCAGGTATTCTTCCGCGTAGTAACTTCTTGGTCCTGGGATGGACCGGGATGGTTGTCTTGACGACGTTTCGGCAAAATCACATTTGCCATCTTCAGCTCTTGTCGGATAACTTTCTGCTGGTGCTTCTTGTAATACGACTGTCGTCGTACCATCCTGGTCCATCCCAGGACCAAGAAGTTATTACGCGGAAGAATTTCTGGAAGCCAATCACAGCATATATATATATATATATATATATATATATATATCTGTTTTTGTAACAAGCTGAACTCCGAACAAATTTAGGACAACCCGAGATCCGCCATAAAGAAAATGGGTATTAGAGTATATTTCTTATTAATGGCTTTATAATTAACAACTCAAGACCTACCACTTTAGAGGGGAAACAATTTTGCGATTTTAATGTACGTGATAAATAAATAACGATGCGAGATCCGTAACAGCATAGATAAAGTCGAGATCCATGTTTGTATATCGGGAAATATGTAACTCAAGGTGAGATCGGCCGGCGTTGCCGAAGTTTTACGGTAACCTCGGCGCTACAGCTGTGTTAATTGATATCTTGTTTATACGTATTACTGTCGGTCACTGCTGATTTGTGCAACGTGTGCAAATTGTGCTAATACAGAGAGAACATGGTTTATCTTAAATGTTACGTATTTTAAACAAGGTTTTACTATCAATAGGTTTTTATCAGACATTTTGTCAATTTTTCAATTTTATGTTATGGAAATATAATTACAGCTGCACAGAAAGCCACTTCTCCAGCCGAAAATGAGACTATCGACAGATTATTGCTTGCTTTTTCTTCGTACAATTTTTATGTTTTGCCTTAAAAACAACACAACAAGATGACTCAATCACTCAAAAAGTTATGTAAGAAGCTAAATTTTAGAAATATAGCACAGCTAATATATTACAATTGCATATCTGACGATTCTGTAATTTTTAGTTAATTGTAATATACAGGGTGCATAAAAAGTAAGGAACCTCGATGCTACAGCCTTAAATAATAACTTTACGTAAGAAAGTTTCTAACAAAAGTTTCCTGTCAAGTTATTTGCCACAATTTGGCGTTTTTAATTTTTTTCGGTTGTTATATGTTTTAGCTATGACGTCATCGACATTTTTTTTAAATGGCAACTTAAAGTTGTTATGGCATGATCAGTTAGTGCTTTTTATTCTCTATACAGCCATGTAAAAATATCATAAATTTGCATAATAAAAATTTCAAAAACAATCACGATAAACATTTGTTTATGTCACTGGCAACATTTTTCATCAGGTACACTTATTGCACGATAAACAAAAGACAATAGTAAGCAATTGTTGGAAAATGTTTAAAATTGAACAAATGCAAATCTGTAATGTCAATTCGGTGACATTTAGCATTAATAAGTGATTCAAATTTAGTCTGTCCTGTGTTAAATACGAAATTCTAATCATGGTACGTTTAACAGAAACTGAACGTATCGACAAAATGTACACATAACACCTCGTCATTAGGCCTCCCTGGAACTCAGTTTCACATGCTTCCTATAACACCTAAATACTTAAACGAGGTATAACTGAAGTACAGAAAGTAAGATCGGTTCGTTGTAATAAATGCACTATATAAAGCTTCTTTAGCGAAATAACGCACTGTACATTTATTACTTCTGTTGTTAGTTTTAAGTTAACATGAATGTAATCCTTCTAGCATACAACAGTTAGGTATACGTTTTTTGAATTCCTATGTTTTTTAAACACTAGAAATTTGTCTTTTGAATTAAAACCTGTGTAACATACAAATGTGGACGTACCATACCGACTACGGAGCAGACGGTGGTCCAGGAGGAGCACGCAGTCCACTGGACCATCCGCGCACGGTGCATCGTCCGATAGATGCATGCATTCGCGGAGTTCTAATAAAGCCTTGTAACTGTGAATAGACATATTACTCCCTTTCCTCCCCATACGACTACATCAGAAGTGGGCGAACTTACCCTTCCAAAAAAAATGGTGAAATTACACAGAAAAAGACACTATTCAAGTAGTGATTCTAGTAGTGACAATTTAATTGAATTACACTTTTACGCTATTAAACTTTTCTGCATTGTTTTAACTACTATAATCATTCGGAAGGACTTTCCGATAATACACATAAAATTTGTTTGATACTATAATAAGTATATTTAAAACTCAGATATAAAAAAGCATTTTACATATATCAACACGAGTCGGAACTGCAACCATTTAATAAATTATTCATACTACCAATTTAATCATTGGTCGTTTATTAAGCGAGACTTTTGATACCTAAAAATAGACTACCTATGAAATATTTTAGAAAATGTTTTTTTCATTAATGCCGGTTCAGAAGTTGCTTCAATAAATCCTGCTTGCAATACAGGTTTTATTCCAGGCGTAGATAGAATGGTGGAATGTCAGAACGAAACCGACAAAAACCAAAGTCTGTCTGCATTCAACCCAACACAGTCCAGTAATAACGTGTGCTATACGTGTACTATGCGTGTAGCTTATGAGAAACGATAACTCTTGCAATGTGCTGTTGTGTTCCTGATAACTAGTAATTGATTTAAAACACCTTCGTTAGTTATTCAGAAGAAGAAAAATGAATATTCGTCCCCTATCTAGTGAACTTCAGGCAAAGGCAGAAAACGAACTCAACGAAGTTCCCAGTCGAGTCGTAGATGACTTAAAAGATATCGAAGAATGGCTGCTAAAACAACCCCATCTAAACGTAAGAAAAGGTAATGTCTATCAAAATTTGTTTCTTTACTTTATGTGAAAATTTATTATATTGAAATCAGACAGTCCTGTGTCCTACTAACAGCGAATAGAATTACAATTTGTATATAAAATTCAAACTTATCCTAATGTTCCAAAATGTCAGGAGAATATGGGTTGACAATTATGAAAAGTCTTCTGCAACACAAACATAGATAAATTACGTAATTTTATCTGCTATTATCTATTTACTATAAATAAATGATTAAGTATATAAAAATTAAAAATGGACTCTGCAAAAGTAAGAAGATGTTTTTATCAGTCGCGCTGATTTTCGAAAATATGATCGGACACATAAATAAATAAAATGAAACCACATAATGTCTGTTTAATATTTTGTGTTTATCTTGATTTATTAAGCAACGACCTTAGCCGGCCTCGGTGGTCTAGTGGTTAGCGCATTTGCCTTTAGATCCGAGGGACGCGGGTTCAAACCTGGCTGAGGTCGGCGAGATTTTTCTAGCGGGGAAAAATCTGAAAATGCGCCTTCTGTCGGATAAGAAGTAAAGCCGTAGGTCCCGTGCCACTGCGATGTGTGACACGTTAAAAATCACTACTGGAGTTGGAATTACCCCAGATAGGCAAAATTCTTAGTTAGGGTGTACAATGGGCCAAATGTGGCCTAGGTGCATAGAGATGCTTGGAAAACCGCGTCCTAGATCTCGCTCTTTCAGAGCAAGCAAGCAAGCAAGCAACGACCTTTGTTTACAAAAAAACTGTTTTGGACGGAATGGCATAAATAATCTCCGGCAGTGGCGGACTGGAAATTTCCACCGGCCCTGACAAACTGAAATGAACCGGCTCATAATATATCATTTAGTTTTGGTGAGTTGAAGGGAGGGATGCTAATAAGTAAATAAGAAAATAGGAAACAAGAATATCTACTGATCCAATATTAAACATAAGGGTGCTTCAGTTTTAATTTTGAATACTTTGGGAAGATACACTCCTCGTCACTCTGATTCAGAAAAATATATGCCTCTCACTTGCTTCCTAAGAAAGATATAGGGTGTCAAAATTTACAAAAACCACTCATATTTTTATTATATATTCTAAGAAAATAGAGCAATACAAAAAAAATTTATGCGCGTGCCTTCCTTGCCACAATCAAGAATGTTTCGAATTTTGAAAAAAGATCACCGAAAAGTCTTTCATCTACAAACTGTTCAAGATTTACAGCAACAGCACACAGAAAAACGCTTAAATTTCTGCAACTGGATCTTGAATTCCATCGTAGATCATCGCAGTTCTTGCACCAAATTCTGTGGACTGACAAGTCAAACTTTAATAGTTGGGATAGTTAATTTAAGACCACAATTTACATGTCTGGGCGCATGAGAATCCCTAAGAAATCAGGCCTACTTAATTTGTAAACGAATGTAGCGTCAATATCTGGATGCGAGTAATAAATGATCATCTTTCCTGACCACATTTTTTGCCGCTACGTTTGAATGTCGCGCTCTTTCTGCAGTTTCTTGAAGACTTAATAGAAGATCTGCCCCTTAATTTGTTGCTAAGATACTGGGTTCAAACTACCCGTAGCGTTGGATAGGGCGAATAGCGAACGCCAATTTTGCTGAACTAAATCCTGGTGTGAGACCAGTACCCTGGCCACTACGATTGCCAGATTTAAACCCTGTAGATTTCTTCGTTTTGGGAGTATGTTAAAGAAGGCCTGTATAACACGGCACAGAATTTTATACAAAATTTTATTCCTAATTTTGTACAAAATTCTGTAGATTCATGTTCTAAAACCTATAGAATTTTGTACAAAGTCGGCGTGTTTACCACGTGTTTACCCCGCCTAACGATATTCAACGCACTTTTTGTTAGTCCGCTCGCGGCTTTATTGCTTCAGCTTATTTGCTTTGTCATGCGTTCACGTAAAATAAATAAATAAAAACGCTACGAACTTATGCATTAACCTATGACATCTTGATAGAATTCTACTCTATCGACAGTTACATGATTAATTTGACAATTTTTTTACAGATGTCACTGTAATTTGCACCTATTTGCGCATGCTCACAGACAGAAATTTGTATAAAATTCTATATATTTATTTTCTAAAACCAACAGAATTTTGTACAAAGTCGGCGTAGCATCGATGCGCAAACGAGCAATTTTTGTGTTTATTAACAATCACAGAGGGCAGAGAAGAATACGTTTACCACGTGATTACCCCACCTAACAACACTCAATGCATTTTCTTTTATCCTGCTCGCGGTCCTCATTGCTACAGCTTGTTTACTTTGTCGTGCGTTCATGTAAAATAAATAAATAAAAGCGCTACGAACTGATGCATTAACATCCGCATGCTCACAGACATAATTTTGTACAAAATTCTATTCAGTGCAATACGTGTTTTGCACAATTTTGTACAGAATTATGTTCAACATTTTGTACACAATATTTGTTCTAAATTTTGTACAAAATGTTGAACATTCTGTGCGTTCATGTAAAGTAAAGAAATAAAAGCGCTACGAACTTATGCATTAACCTGCGCATGCTCACAGACATCATTTTGTACAACATTCTAATCAGTGCAATACGTGTTTTGCACAATTTTGTACAGAATTATGTTCAACATTTTGTACACAATATTTGTTCTAAATTTTGTACAAAATGTTGAACATTCTGTGCGTTCATGTAAAATAAAGAAATAAAAGCGCTACGAACGTATGCATTAACCTGCGCATGCTCACAGACATCATTTTGTACAACATTCTAATCAGTGCAATACGTGTTTTGCACAATTCTGTACAGAATTATGTTCAACATTTTGTACAAAATTTTGAACAATATTTTGTACACAATTCTGTGCGATCTCATACAAGCCTAAGAATAGCAAATACCTTCAATGCGCTTAGGCAAAACCAAGAAATGTTAGCAAATGCCATAAATTCGTAAGTTCAACATTGTCAAGAAAGTTTGGAAATCCAGTGGCGTGATATTCTTCTAGAAATAAATACGTTGTAAGCCCATTGCACGCCACTGGTGTTACTAATTTGAATGAACATGACTTCAGAATATACACAAGGTATGCGCACACAATTTTGTTTGATTTATCCATTTTCCTAGAAGATTTATTGAAAAAATGATTTGTTTTTACAAACTTTGACCCCCAGTATCTTTCTTAGGAAGCAAGTAAGAGGTACATATGTCCTATTTTTCCGAATCAGAATGATCAGGAGAGTATCTTCCCAAAGATTTCAAGATTAAAACTGAAACACCCTGTATAGTATACAAAAAATTCATATTCGAACTATTTCTAACAGTTATTTTATTTGAGAAGCGATTTTTAAACAAAACTATGTGCTATCGAAAAATCAGTCAGACATTTTAAAATAAATATTAGACTTTTATGAACTTGATAAACAGGAATAAATCATAAAAATTAAAAAATTATTAGAATCTGTTCATCTGTGTTTTTCGTGTCCTACACTCGTGTTTCATAAAATAATTAAAATTATGATGTTCTCAGAAATTCTAGTCACAATGTATAATATAAATGTTACAATTAACGCATTCCACTAACTTCTTCTCTTTAAAAAAAATCGTTTATTGAGCAAATAATACTTGTTTTAATAAACTACTTAACTTTTTTACGAACATCAACCGACCCGGTTCTATTCGGTACACCGGGAAAATGCCCAGTGTCCCGATAGTTCAGTCCGCCACTGATCCGTTTTTTTTTTTTGTAAAGTTTTGGCGATTAAAGGAGGAAAATTGTTTGTTATGTTATTTTTGGACTAAGCAGGTTGTTTTTAATGTCGGAACAAGTTAATTTGCTTGGCTATTATTAGCTATGCAAAAAACATGTTTTAGTAAAAGTAACTCCGTTTTAGACAACGAGTATGTTGGGTACATAAAAGTAAGAACAGTAAGAAATACTATCATATTTTGTTCAATGGTTCATATTGAATTTTTAGGCAAACTCAATTCTACAACAATTTTACTTAAAAAACTCAATACAGCTGTCAAGTTAATAATACATGATATATTAGCATTTGAAATAATACATATAATTAACGTAATTGACAATGATTTTTCAAAGGCTTGTATTATAATTTTAAAGAGAAATTATGGTACAATCGAACTAGTAAGTAAAATACAGCATACCACGTTCACAAAAGTTAAGACAATGTCTGCTTAAACCAGAAATTAATCTTTTTTTGTTCATTCGAATGTGAAGATGTTTTTTCTGTACACATAATAAAAGAGATATTTGCATATAAAAATCATTATCAAGGATTACGTACGTTACTATAAATGTAAATATCTCAGTTATGGGTAATTTTAAATCGATAATTGTATAATACACTATTAATAAAGAGAAAATTACGTAATCAAATTAGCTTAAAAATTAAAATAATATCTAGTTCATTTAAATAGAAAGTCGGCCTTCTTGTTCCTGTTGCTCAAAATACTAGCTGTCTAAAGGTGATCTACTTTTACTAAACCATTTTTTCTAGATGCTAATAGCTAAGCAAACCGAGGTACTCTAAATTTAAAAAGACAAGCTATTTAAACGAACACGGTTGATAGTGTTTTGATTTAATAACTGAAATTACTTTATAACTGACATTCCCGGTAAGGAATGTAGATGACCTTGCAATTAGACCCCTCGTCCCATTCATTTGTCGTTTGTTGTTAATTAAAATACTGAACCTATCAGGGTCTTCCAAAACAGCCAACCAAAGATTTAACGACAATCCATGTTGATGTATTAACTAGCCAACAGCATGAAGTGTATACACTTTAGAAAACCCCTAACCACAACGTAATTTACAACATCTATATACATATTACGGCATCTAAGTTTCCATCTTCAGTAGGAACTTGAACTAACTAAAGTAACTTGGCTATGAAATACTTCTGTAGATAAGTTCTTCAACAAGTTAAAAACGAAAGTTCAAGTCATTGGATTCCTATTGAAGGTGCCAGCTTAGTTGCCGAAATACATATTTAGTTGCTCCAGTTATAGTAGTGGTAAGGTGTCTTTCAAAGTTTATATAGTTAAAGCACCGTCTTCATTCAACCCAACAACAACGTGAAGATTTTTTTCTGTCTGAACATGATTATTAGGCAGATTGATGATACCATTATTCGTAAAAGTAGCTTCATAAACCATAATCAAAATCAGTAGGGGCTGTACCTGCTGGATATGGCACGGGATAAAATTGTGTACCATAAACAAAAAGTAATTACCTGAATTTTGTTTTTCATGTCAAATGAAAATTCTGCTATTGCAGTTTCTTGGCTAAAATACAAACTTGTCTCTATCTCTGAAATAGTTGGTTTGCGAACATATGTTGATTAAGACTTTTTGTTTCGTGAGTACTTCTATTATTTACTTAAACTACTCAATTTATATCAGTCACTATAATTATTTAATTGAAATCGAAGTATGGTTCAACTGCCACAGTTAGTTACTGGTTTAGAAAGCAAAATATTAGGTTCTAAATATATAGGGACCGCGGTGGTCGAGTGCGAGAACGCACCGACCATCGAGGTCACACTGAATTGCGCTCTTTCCGGCGTGGTTTCGAATCCCCGCTGGGGCGACCGCAATTCAGTTAGTTAAGTTTAGGGTGCATGCTGCATGAATGGTTAGTGTGTAAGGGACGCCCGCACCCCCCTGAAGTAATGCGAAAGCGGTTCCGGGGGGGGAACGGTAGTATGAATGTGTGAAAAAAAAAAAAAAAAGGTTCTAAATATATAACATAACATCACCAGGAATTACGATTTTGTATACTTATGTTTCACAGTTTTTAACGCTGGTAAAAGTAAATGCTTGAATTGCTTGATAAACCCAAACAATTTCTCTACAAGTTCTTTCAAGATATTTAATTAAAATAGCTGAACATGCTCCATTAAAGTGAGTAGTAATCGCTAAGTTTGAGTTTTTGTTCCGCATTCCATAAAATCTCAATGTTCAGTCTAAATCAGTGTTTCCCAAATTGATATAGTACTAGAGAGGTCGCGGGAGGATTTTCAAAATAAAACATAATACCTATTCTAAACATTTATTTCTGCCTTTCTCAAAGTAAACAAAAATAAATCAAACTCTAAATATGTTAATTTTCACTAAATGCAAGAACATAAACATAAAAACAAGTTGCAAAGTAAAAACATTAATGCGATGAATGTGCCTGTTTGTCAGAAACTAGCTTTGCAAAACATTTCCTTATTTATGACATTCACACTACCCCCCTTCCCCGGAACCGCTTTCGCATTACTTTAGGGGGATGCGGGCTTCCCTTACATACTAACCATTCATGCAACATGTACCCTAAACTTAACTAAGTGAAATACGGTCGTTGCCTCAGCCGGGGGTTTGTCCTCGCGGCCGATTGAGTCGAATTTCACTGTGACCTCGACTGACAGCGCTTGCTCCATCGAGGTCCCTAGATTTTTAAATCTCCTTTCGCACAACTACGGATGATAGACGTTTAAATGACATTTTTCAAAACACAATCCATTTCAGAAGGTAAAGGTTTGGATGCTCGTACTTATTAGTAGTTTATATGAAAGCGTCGAATAAATATTTTCCGGTGGTATTGACCTCTAATAAAATACAAAGTAAATTTCTTCTGTAATACCATTTCCAGTATTGAATCTTACAAATGCTATAAATTGGACACCGTTAGAAATATCCGTGGATTCATCCATCTGTAATGAGAAGTACGTGCTCTTCTTAATAGTTTCATCAACTTGTGTTCGAAAATCTTCTGCCATGCCACTTATTCTTCTTTGGATAGTTTAATAAGAGCGAAGTATTGCTTTCAACTTATCAGCTTCTTTTTAATCAACCATTATTGCACCATTTCTGCAATTGCTGGTAAAATCAGATCTTCAGCAATTGTATATGGCTTACTGATTTTTGCAATGCGAAATGCAACTCGATAACATGATAGTAGTACTTTTTCATTAGTAGTGGCTGCTGATCTAAAAGGGTCTTGCTGCTTGTGAAGGGAGTTTAGCTTTTTTCAAAGAACTCCACAGACTTCTGTTTTGCCTAGATGTTTGGTATTTAAATGTTGAAATAGCGTTGGTGGTTCATACTTTCTTTAAGAACACTTCTTGACAAAATACGTACTAGAAATTCTGGGAAATAACGGTCAAATCATATTTGAGATATTCGCAGCTGCACAATCTATTTTTCTTTGTATTCTTGTCACTGCCAGACGTGGAAGGGTTTAATGACCGTCTTAAAAATGTATTCATCTTTAACAAAACGAGTATAGCTCGTACTTAATGTTAAATATTTGTTATGGGTTTATTGCACTCAACACACAGTCAGCTGTACAGCACGTAATTTTAAAATTATGACAAATTTCATCGCAGTTCGTTGCTTATATAGGGCAAAATTGATTTCCGATAGTATTCCAGTGCCATCTAGCACCGTCTCGAATATGGTGGAAATTTTCGGAAATACGAAAAACAAATAAATAAATTGCGCTACTTAGTAATAGATGGCGTCAGTTGACCGTTTAGCCGCTAATTCTGAACGAAGTTGACTATTACAGAAGGGGTGTCGCGAGAAAAATTCTGAAGAAAAAGGGGTACGCGCATTATAAAATTTTGGAAACCACTGGTCTAAATAAAGCATTGCAAAATACAACAGCTAGATAAATGTAAGAAAATACATATTTCACTACCCTACAGTGTTTAAAGTATCATCAGTTACAGCATAGATTTCGATATCAACCATATAGTCTTGTAAAGAGTGTTCTTTACGTTTTGAACAGAAAAGGTTTTAGTGTACAGATCTAAAACCATACAATGCTAATAGTAAATTTTAAGAGGGTCGACTCCACTCGAAATTTCCTATAAAACAGCTTTACTTCAAATCGGTGTTATTACTAATTGCAAAACTAATTTCGAACCGAAAAAAAATGAGCGCATTCTAGAAAGATTGCTTTAGGTCTGTACTTTGCAAATTTTTTTATAAAACTAACCAATCGGCCAAAAAAAATTACAAACTATCTACATTTTTGAATAAATAGGGTTACTTCGAATTTTTTTTGACAAAATCGAGACATATTTATAAAATGTTGCAATATACGTTTATAGAGTAAAAATACATCTTTTAGCTACGATTTTTTATTTAATAATTTACAGTTTCCAAGTTAATTAATACCCGATTCAAAATTTACAATTTTTATACTGTTTATGTTACTAGGGATTACTGTCGAAGTTTAAGTCCAACAGTATTGTTTGGGTTATAATCTCATAATACCTGCATTTCAATTACAGAAAAAGATAAACAGTGTTTAGTTAGAAAGAGACCACTTCGTTGGTTGGAGTCGACCCTCTTAATGTTGATGGTTTTTACTATTTCAGAAAGAATTTAGTATTCATATCCGCAATCAATACTATTTCGTTCAAATTTTTAATAATTTAAGATCAGTGAATTACTTTTCTGAAACTTTCTTATACTTCAGATATTTTCTTCAGCATGCATAAATGAATAGTCAGCCGTTAGAATAGACGATTATGTTGTTTTTACTGTTTTAATGAGGTGTTGAGTTTTATGAATGTTGAAAAACTCTTGAGATTAATTATAGCCGACATCCCACTGTAAATATTTTTTATTGCTATTATTATTAGTAAGGTTGTATAAAAACGAATAAAAGTGTGACGGCTTACTATTTTCTAAAATGTATGTCACGGCAAAATATTTTTATGGTGTCTGTATTTTGAAGGCGTCTTGTAAAATAGTTTTTAAATCAAATTTCAGCATTCCAGAAATCTGTATGAAACTTGACATCTAGTTGAATGTTGATGCCCCATCAATTACAAATTTGAAAGTCCGCTTAGACACCGATTAGCGGCAACGGCGTCAAAATTATTCTAAAGCAATCTTCGTTCGTACGTACGAAAATCACGCTATATTTTTCTTTGTGTGGTTCTTTCTCTGCCATTGTTAAAATAACATTTCAAGTTCTTTTTTCTCTTGTACTTAACGTAGGTAGTTTCTACATCTTACGGTTTATTTTTACTTTTGGCTTTGTTAATATTGAAATTAGTTGATGGCCCACCATACTTGTCTTAAATATCATTAACAGTTTCTTTGTCGTGCTTGAATTTTCATTGACTGTAAAACTTTTTTAGATAAATACAGACATATGTAACAAACGCAGAAATTCACAATACACTTCTTGTTTGTTGTCCAACAGCTACTGGTATTTTTATTACAACTTTTGACAATGTGGTACGCCTTCGAAATATTCGTATAGAAAATGACGACATGAACTTTTATAAACCATTTTTAGCAAAATATTTTTTGTTTTCTCATTTTGTTCGCTATTTTAAATTCTATATGTACTAATAATAATTGGTAATCATAAAAAAATAGTAAAAGTTATTAATTTACGTGTATTTATCAAACTAACCAACATATTTTGGAAACTATATAAAACTACCGGTTAACGTGAATAATTTGCAGATATTTCTAACCGGCTATTATACCTATTATACGATATGTTAACCACAATATTAAGACAACTATGAATGCTATTTGATTCGTTTACCCTTCGAACTTAACCACAACAAATAAAAATATAGGCTGTCCCTATATAGCATACATAAAAAGCTTCAGGTAAACTTTTTCTACAACCGATGTAGACCTCAAAATTGCAAACAGGAACTTCCTATCGCGCTTAGTTTCCTCATAAGAGCCATTTAAAGAATCTGAAACTTGGCAACACTGTTGAAGCTACTTAGAAAAAACTAAAATCAGTAGGCCAACAGTTGAAATGTTTAAAGTAAAAATTACGATACAGTGCTTTGTAAAAATAGTAGTTTATGTAACAAGTACGCAAAATAAGGCTTTAGCGAACGAATCGTAATGTTTCCGGACGAGGCGACAGCCGAGTCCTTAATATGAAGATGAGTTCGCTAAAGCCATTTGCGTACGTGTTGCATACAAGGTTTTTTTGCATTAGCTCTCCACAAACAGAGTTCTTGCATTATAATATTAATTTTCAATTGCCATCAATACGGTAGTGTATTTATTAGAAGGCCGTATGCGAAAATGTTCATGGCAACCGATTGTTTATCAATGACGCGTTTGTCAAATCAAATACTCAAAAATATTAGCGTTTGTTGGTGTTGATCCTAAAATAAGTGTTAAGAACGGTATGTTGAAGTAATCTTGTGGTGTCCGTAATGTATAATGAGTGCAAAATTCGGTTTAATGTTAAGTTTTCTGAATAACCAAATTTGAATCCGGTAAAGTGTTGCCATGGCGACTTTAAGTACTAGACCGTAAAATAGCATTTTACGGACTCCAGACGGTTTCCAAAGAATCCATTTTGGAGAGCGAATACAAAAATAGTCATTTATGATATAAGTGCTAAAAGTGACATTTTATTTTGTGAGAAGGGAAGGCGGAGTGTCCCATCCCTTCGAACAAAATAAAATCACTTTTAGCACATATATCATACACTATTTTTTCTACAAACACCATTAAAAGTACAAATCAATGCATTTCTTACGTTATTAAATTTATAAAATATCGTTTTGAAACCCAATTATTCATAAAGTTTATTGTTGCTAAGGTAATGAAAATTCGATCGTTTGTTGACAAGTAACTTCAAATCTCGTGACAGCGCCGAAGAAATTTTTTGTTTGCAAGTAAAACACTATCCACTTCAGATTACTTATTCTAACTACAGTTTCTCTAACTGTACATTTAATTAAGTAAATAAATATTCCTTTGATTTAAAATATCTTAATTTTTTATAATATCGCACCAGTGTTAATAGTAAATCACGTCATTTACTTTTAGCACTAGTGCTAAAAGTAAATTACTTTTAGCACCAGTGCCATAAAATCACATTTTAGACACTGACAGCATGCGTTAAAAATTAAACTTTTACTGACGTTTGTAAAAAAAATAACTTAGCCTCATTGCAGTTTCTCTCACATTCCACAAGAATCCAAATCATATCCACGTACCCGTTTATAGCATACACCATAATGATAGTTAAGACACAAGTGACCTCAATAACACGAATTAAAGGCGGATTTAATGCAGAATTCGTAATGTAAATTCAAAATTGATTTACTTGACACACGTGTCAAAATGCAAAAAACAGATTTTCAAAATTTTTATCATAGTAGGTATCCATGCATTGTTGTCAGATTGTACTTTTACCAAAAGTATGATTTTTAACAGTACTTCCAAACAAAGAACTTAATTGCTAATTCAATGTTAATTAGCGGTTTTGAATTAATTTAAGTTTCTTCCTAAACAAATACATGTTTTACTTAATTTCTTATAACCATTTGGCTAAAATTCTGCACTAAAAGTATGAACTTTAACACCATCGTACAAGATAACTAAGCTGCGGAGCAAATTTTTTCTTGCAGATTTGTCTTAAGAATTCTTAAGGAAAAAGTTTACTGAAGCTTTTAAGACAATTTAGGGACACCCTGTATATTAAAAATCTACATGTTTTTGCCAGCAGTAAACAAAAACGTTTGAAAATTTATGCCGTTAAGAAGAAAAGAAAGAATCTTATAGATATGCTACAAGGTGCTATTTAACAAATAAATGGAAATGGTAAAGTTATTCACTATGAGTGATCATGGTGAAACAGCCTGTACAGAAGAATTCAATAAAGATTCAAGTGGAATAAATAAATAATTTGAACATGTACCCACCAACGCTTTAGATAAACTGTGTTACAAATATACAGTGTAAGGATTAGCAATGTTAAACATAATTGTTTACATCTTCTATAATTTACTAAACAATATCTAGATGTTTAACCAATGTGGTATCAAATCTAAGTGAAAAAGAAAAATAAGAAGGAATATAGTGCAACTGCTTCATGCCAACTCCTCCCTCCTCCCTCACACACGTGCAAAGTTGCTGCTACCGCTGTTCACGAATGTGAATAGACAAAGTCAGTCACCCGCTCTGATCTAGCCCTTAGCTATCTTTGGCTATTTAATAACCTGAATTATACAGGGTATTAATGAATTGCAGGGACAAACTTCTAGGGCTTCAAGTATACATGAAAACAAACATTTTTTGTTAATAAATGTATGGTGACGAAAGTGTTTCCTTTCAGGGACAGTTTCTCAAAGATTCTTTAAAAAGCGCCTAAATGTAGGCAACTCAATTAACTACCTACTACTTGTTTCGATAACAACGGAAATTAATACAGGCTAAATTTGAAAAGTGGGAAACAGGGCTTTATTTATCCTGGATTAATTTCCGTCGTTATGAAAACAAATACAGTGTGATTGTAAATGATTGAGACTAGTTTGAATTTACCGCCATAAGAAATTATTGTCATGATGGTAGCAAATACAGTAAACCTGTCAGCTGTTTATTTCTCATCAGTGGTGTCTCAAATAGAGATAACTAACATATGTATATATTAATTGATAATAACGATTTTACTCAATAGTTTTATATTTTTTATTAAAACAATTAATACACAATAAACTTAGAATTTAGTCTTAACAATAAGTGAAGATATTCAAATTCAATTTAACAATATTTTACAACAATTGTTCAAAATGCCCACCGTTGACATTCAAACACAAATCAACTCTTTTCTTTTACATTAGAAAATATGCTTTGCAATTTATACTGATCTATGTCGTTTATTTCTTGCACAATGGCTGCTTATAATTCATCTAAGGTATGAGGTCGATTTCTAAAGACTTTCGTTTTCAAATCACCAAAAAGATAGAAGTCCAATGGGGTTAAGTCGGGCGAACGAGGTGGCCAATGATCTCTACTGATTAACTTGTCACCAAAAAAACTGCCGGAGATAGTCTAATGTAGCATAACCAGTATGAGATGGACCTCCATCTTGCTGGAAATATCCCGTCTGTAGGTCATCGTCATGTAACTGATTTACAAAAACTTCTAATATTTGGGTGGGATATCAAGATTGCAAGGAATAAGTCCATGATTCATCTTCTTGACTAGCGCCACTGCGGTAAAGTGCTTTTAAGATAAAAGCATTTCGTTCATTAGTAAAAGGCATCTTATGTTCTAAAAAGTAAAGTAGAGTTAATTAACAAAGCCAAGTCAAGATCTTCGTTAAACTTGCCTAACAAGAAATTATGTTTAAAAGATAGAAAGTTCTGAAAAGAACTTTTTGTGATATAAAGGTACAGCAAATAACAAAAATTAAAACGATGAGGAACAGCAGAAATCATAAATAGGGCGACCATGAAAAATATATTTATAAAAAGCCCCGCCCCTATATTGATATAGCCACAACCAACATGTGAAATACACTAAAATTTGTCCCGGTAAATTCAAACTGTCCTCAATCATTTACAGTCGCACTGTAGTAGGTAGTAAATGGAGTTGCCTACATTTAGGCGCTTCTTAAAGAATCTTTGAGAATCGCTATCCCTGAAAGGAAACACTTATGACCGTACATTTATTAACAAAAAATATTTGTTATCGTGTATACTTTAAGCCCTAGAAGTTTGTTCCTGCAATTCATTAACGCCCTGTATATTAAGGAAAACATGTATGAACGGTTCTGAAGTTGCAGCAACAGTAAGTGAGTATTTAAAGCCCCAAGAAGGATAACTGTTTCAAAAGTCTTAAGGAGCTAATAATGCGACTTAAAATAAGCAGAAATTAGCGTCTTGTATTGTCACCGTAGCTGCGTTAATAGGCGACTTTCAATTTGCGGTTTTTTGTAACTACTAGACAACATATCCACCCAATATCAATCTACTTCTATGATTTATGTGTAATTAATTTAGTGAAATTTTTATCATCATATTACAAACTACCATACTTTTAGAATATAAGAAACACAACCCCAAGCTTCAGGATTAATCTGATTTCCTTACAAATAGAACAAATTATATATACGTATATTATACGTATTGCCTTTTCAATTGGCTACAGTTCGATTTTCAGCGTTTAGGTAGACAGTCCTACGCTCCGTGGTGGACAGGGAAACGAATATATTGGCTTGTCGGCGTAAAAAGTTACATTTAATTTTTGGTTTTAAGCTCGCTTTAGGATAGTCTTAAATTAATGAAATCCCGTGAACAAAGTATATACGTGTAAATATAAGTGCAAATGCAAGACTACTCCGTTTCTCTAAACAAGTTGGGCCGGAAAGATTTGTCGTTCGTGGTCTACAACGTCTGAAAAATCAAACTAACATGAAATGTCTAAAAACGTTGTAGAACAGTGCTAAAAGGAACTACTTAGACGAGATTCGAAGAATTCTTTTGGCATATTCGCTTTCTGGAAATTAAATTTTACATTTATATTTTAATTGTAGCCAATGACCTTTAAAGCACCGTAGCAGAATACAGAAAGCTTTAAAATGCGGTGTTTAAAACATTTAATATTTTCAACGTACTATAGGTACGTGACTGGCGGCTTTTTTATGAAACAATTTTTAGTTTTAGAAAATAGAAAAATGCTACTTCACTCACAACTATATTTTAAAGTATTGAGATCATAATATATGGCGGTTATTCATATGTTTAGGTAATTGTACAAATCATAGTAAAACACACACTAGCTGTGTAAAAAAAGGATCTATCGTTTAGAACTCTAGACAATAAAAATATTTCTGGTTAACAGCATGAATTTGGTTAAAGTACTTGTGCTGCTACTAACTACTTTTTTCGCACTAAATTTTCACCGAATCCAATTAACTATTGTTCCTGTTTTTGGAGGTCTAAGTATTCATTTTTAATTTATTTGTTTTATTATTAATAACAATCCACATAGAAATAGTAAGCAAATAATATCAGTTAGTAGTTGATGTTTAAATGGCATGAAATAGTGAATATAGATTGAAATCCATCGATTTACAACACAGAAGTTACTTTAGAAACATACTTGTTTATTAACACAGCTCAGTATAGTAACTTAATTAAGTAAATCTGTGAGGTGTACGCACCATTAAAGCGATTGTGTGTTGCTTGTACGGCGCAAAACTTGTTAGTTACAAAAATGCGAGATAGTATCTCGTATCTTCGGAGAAAATTATGGAAGCGTCCAAATGTTTTTCTAGAATTGAAGGGTCTTCCATCTAGAATTTCATATTTTTGTAACAAGAAATATACAGTCCTGTATGATCACGAAATACCTACAACTGCTAATACAGAAATTATATCAAACATCAATAAATCTTGCGTACTCATCAGCAACTCAAATACCTTCAAAACATTCAGCCCCAAATCTAGAACTTTAATTATGACCATCCACCCATTTAAGAACCTTTCGAAGATGCTGCAGATGCAGTTTCAACGTTTTCTTGCAATGAGAAGTCATAACTGTGTCCACTAACAAATCTGTATTTAAATAGAATGTTTCACCGTAATGCATAATGTTGATAATAAAATTAACCATGCAGTTACGCCTCTCCATCAAATCTTCACGAAACTGATATTCATATTTCGTACACAACATGAACTTTATATTGGGTAATATTTATTATTTTTCAATATTCACACGCAAAGCTTCTGCTGTCTTCATTATCTCATGCTATAGTGTTCCTGTATTAGTTGAAATTTGCGGATTCTCAAATATTTGTAGTGTTCTATCAAGTTCTTTATTTAAGTCTAGCACTTTTGGTCAATTATTTTTTCGCAATCTCTTGGGAATGCTGTGTAGCATTAAAGATCTTCTCTGGTATGCCTGTGTTGCGCATTTACGTTTATAACATAGAAGACCTTTATCTTAATGTGGGCCGAAACCACAGAAAATACTGCTATTCCAAAAAAGATTTGCTAGGCAGATTTACTTGATAGTTTGCCATAGATGAAAAACGGCTGTTAAAA
>JABXWE010103917.1:0-18585 GCA_014611495.1 Limonius californicus | reverse complement strand
CTACACCGAAAGATAAAAAGGGATCAGATTGTATATATATATATATATATATATATATATTTTAGAGCGGAAGTGTAAATTAGTAGAAAAAACTGCATCTAGTCATGCATCGTTTACAAAAAAATTAAAACCCATAGTTTAAAAATTTTTTTTTAAATATAGCCGCTTCTGCGTTTGCCGTTGTTTGACATTTATACAATTCCAATTCTATCAGTTTTTTGATATCACCTACAGTCTTACACACACAGAACAAAAATGTGTGATAGAAAAACGGAATTGGGAGAGCGGTACAAAAATAAGAAAAAAAGACAGAGACAGCTACATCAGAGCAATTAAAATCACTATTCTATTAAAATATTTGTTTACTTAACAGAAGTTCTGCATGCCTTCGCAGGTAGGGTTGCTTGTTCTGAATATTTCCATTTTTCTGTTTCGGATGGTTCTTCTTCTTCTGCAAGGAATCTATACGTGGTAAAGCATTTAGCTGAATAGATACATATGTATATGCAAAAAAACCGTTACTGTCAGAAAAGTTTAGTCCATTTAAATGATTGACTAAATAGCAGGGACGTGTTTTAATGTCAAACAGAATGGCACAAATCGCAAATATAGTCGAGACCACTTTGGGAAGGCAGTTCTAGCCGAAGGCATTTTCGTACGGTTTAAGTTAAAATCTATCCAAACGGAAACCTGTAGTTCTCAACAAGTTAATAACTGAAGCGGCGGCGCTGTACGTTCTAATTATTTAAAATATTCAATTGCCTTGGGCGACCTTATGACAAGCATTTCTAGTGGAAAAAGATTCATTGTTTTACATGCAGGGTCAAATAATGGCTTTATACAAGAAGCCAGCTTAGTTTTTGCCTCTACATAAAAAAACTCTGATTATCATGATAACATGAATAGCGAACTTTTCGAAAAATGGACATCAGAGAAACTTATCCCAAATTTAGCTGAACCTTCTTTGATAATAATGGACAACGCATCATATCACAGTCGAGTTATCGAAAGACACCCAACGTCGAACTGGAAAAAATGTGAAATTCAAAAATGGCTTGATGAACATAAAATAGAGTACTCCCCAACCCAACTAAATATTGAGCTATTATGTCTATCAAAAACAGTTGAAATTAATAAAAAATACGTGGTTGACGAGATGTTGCGCGAACACGGACACGAAGTGCTACGTTTGCCGCCCTATCATTGTCATTTCAATGCAATTGAATTAATTTGGGCTAATTGCAAACGATTTTACGACAAACATATTGGACAAAATGGACACAGGGATGAACAGGTGCTGAAAAATGTGGAATCAAGCTTTAAATCAATGTCTATCAGAAAATTGGCGAAAATGTATCGAACATACCACTAAACTAATTGAAAATTGGTTGGAACGGGAAATTGTAATCGACGATATTCCTCCAATAATGATAAATTTACAAGACGAGTCAAGTGACGATGATTATTTGGAAAGTAATAGTGACAACGGAAAATTATGATTTTGTGCAATGTTATATATTTCATTATTCAATTACAAAAAATTAAAAACTGTGTTTTTCGTATAATTCTGAAATTTAAATTCTGATTTTTTAATATAAAAACTATAATCTGTTACTAGAATTTTTCTTTGGAATTGTTATAATCTGGAATTAATGCGTTTCGTATCAAAACTAATTTTAGTACTACAATATGTATAATTAAATTAATTAAAACAAACAACAGAATGCCTATGAGGTAGGTATGGCTTTATAAAGTTTGAGGAACTCCGTTTTATTTCTACCCAATCTTAAAGCAATGCACGTGACAAAAGATAATCCGCTTTTCGTTTTGTATCTTGCCTGCTTGGAGCTGACGTGTATAAATTCTTTGCTAAGACCAGCATAAAAGCGGTTGTCTTCTTTCAACGCACGGGAACATTTCTTAACACAAGTGAAGTTTTAAATGCCAAGTACCTTGCAAAACTGCCTTCCCAAAGTGGTCTCGACTATAAAGACAAATATTAGAGGTATTTGTTAATAGGTAATATTTAGATAAGCTTCTTGGAATTACAATCCTGTAGCTCATTAGCTGATCATTTCTCAGAAAATCTGATATTTCCTACTTAAACAATACCTGCAGTAAATTCCAAAAAAAGTTTCTGCTAAACTAAGAAATCACAAAACTGTACAAGAATTACAATTCGAGCTCGGATCTTATGCAAAATACATATCCTTTAATATTAATATTGATATGCCACCAAATTGCTTTTGTTTCGGGGCGAATTGCATTAAAGTTGAATGGCGCTAATTATAAAACTCATATTTTGCATTTTTTGGAATTTTCTACATATTTTAAAGAATGATACTTAACTTGCATATCTCTACGTCTTTACTCGCAAGAAGCATTAGAGAGTAACATTGTATGTTAATCAAAATGCTTATGAATTGCTGGGCCAAAAATTAATTATGAGCCAGCAAATCAAAAGTCAATTTCTGGTTCAAGTATTAAAGAAGACTGTATAAAAGGATTAATTTAAAACAGAACAGCACATATATATCGTTTATTAAAAAAAAACTAGGATAATTGAATGGCAATTGGTCTTTATGTACAGATGCTACTAAAGTGAGTGTGCTTTCCGGAAGACAAGCATTTAAAGGAATCATAGAAATGTAAACACTTTCGAAATTCTTCAATGTACAACTACCGACAGTAAAACTAATATGAATGCTGAAAAATTAATTTTGTTTTAAATTCTGAACTCTTCAACTTCTTACAGTAGAGAGTTAAAGTACAATTTATTATTACATGGAAAATCACATTCACTGGTACACTCAGCACTACATTAATAGTCTTACATTAAAATACCACACCAATTTTTTTAGATATCTAAAACAATCTTGTTTCTGCACAATAACATCTGGCAGACACAAGCAGTCAATAATTATAAACGTTTGGTACCATTTGAAAAGTTCGATTAATACATTTACAACCAACGATTATTATACATTTGCACACGAAGTTCTATGTTGGTTAGGTAACTTCACTGCACATTTGCAAAGTTAAAATTATGGATCATCGCTTTTTTTATAATAAATGGATTTAATTCCGATTAATTTGGGGTCAGCTAGTCTTTCCTCAAATAAGGCCAATAGCTATCCTTGGTTATTCGACTTATTTGATCGAAGTCTTTCCAATCCAGTGCGTTCTTCCTCTTCGTCGCTTGTGTACGAAGACATGCCAGAAACAGGACCGCGAGATGTTGCCTGCATTAACTCTTGGTCAGGGGCTTGCCTGCTTTCGTATAATAATATGTTGAGAGTTTCTTCATAAATTCTTGCTTCAGGACATTCAACCTTGGTATGCTTCTTATCTGTGGCATACACAATTGAAGTACAACATACTTCCGATACCTTTTTACCATGCCCATAGAATATCCAACAGCAAATTTCACTCGTACTTATCACATCTTTAATGAACAAGACCCGGTTGTTGTACCATAACGATAATTTATCGAATAATTCAATATTCTTCAACAAATTATCATCAGATGTGCTTGTATACGAGTACTTGTTATTATGTCGGTTTATTAATAATTTTATCACAGGTTTAGTAGTTGAACTTATCAACAATTCCTCCTCTTTTTGTGAGGTTATTAATGGTACCTTACATATTGGTTCTGCTTCTCGTTCTTTCTTCAAAAGCGCTTGGTTGCACGCATCTGCCAATTCTGCTATGCAATAATACTTGGCTTCTGCTAGTAATTCTGCGATTTCCCTAATTGTTTCTGGTAAAAAAACGCTTCCATCGCGTAAAAAATTCAGTATACTTCCAAAATGTTTACCACATCTATCAATCAGAATCCATCCTGCAACAAGTACGAATTATTACGTCTATTTACCTCAATGTGCATTAATTCCAGGCTTACCATCAGAGTCCGATAAAACTTCCATACGACCGCTGAACATGGCTCGCAACATTGTATCATGTTTAGTTAAGGTCCCAATTGTTGTATAATGTAGACAACCACCAACGTTTAATTTTACATACTGCGAAGGGTTGCCTTTTATTACAGTTTTCCCAGACATTCTTGTTTCTTCCATATAATCGCGAAAATCGATAAATACTTTATAATCAGCGTAAAATTATACACTTACATTAAACGTTCAGTGCTAAAATATATCGATATCTACCGTTCACCGTTTGCATCAAATATTCCAATTTCTTAAATAAATTTCCAAATAAATAGGAATCTGACGTACGCAAACAACTCACTTCACACCTCGACGAAATGGCTGTGGCTCGGTAACACCACCGATAACAGCAATGAAGATAATAAAATGATACGGCATTACCAACCATATAACGCATTATGTCACGTAATATTACGTTTATAAACATCAGTTTTAGAAAATATTATTGTTGTAAACAAGAGGACTCCACAAAGGTACATGTATCAAAGACAATGGATGTACTAAAGTACCGACAAGATTTGAAGTATTAAAATGGCAACAATAGTGATATAAACTGCCTTAGAGGTGGTGAAATGATATATCAATAACGACAATATCTGCATTTGTACCACAAAATGAGAATTCTTTTGCCAAATAACAGAATAATTAGCGTCACCTTGCGGACACTAAATCGTTATTGTTGTCATTTCTAAATTTCGGATTCGTAATATCGTTAAAGTCCCAATGACTCATAGTGGGAGAGATTGATTGAATAAATATATAATAAAACACACTGTCGATTCCCACAGACAATATCTAATTAAGAATGTAAAATAATTTGTGTTAACGTTTTCAAGCAAACATATTGTCCATCCTCGGACTAGATTAACAGTTCCATCAACTAACTAAAACTTCTATTTGAATACTTATAACAAAAATAAAAACTATATGGTTATAACCTAATTAAACATCATTCTAGACTCATCCGCAACTGCAGGTGGTCACAAAAATAAAATAAAACAATGTAAATTCAAAGGAACATGTTTCGGATTCGTGTTAGAAATTTATTAAATCTACTATAATCTATTCACGATTGATTTGCCATCCAACAGGCTGTGGAAATCTGGGGGAATGCGTGATATCATTGAATTTTGTCATTTAATTAAGTTGGGTTATGCTAGATTTTCTTGATGGAGGTTATGTTTTTTGAAAGCAGGCAATGTTGCCAGTGGAGCTTGTTTGTTCATTTAACATCCGCCTATTTCTGCTCAATATTGGTTTATAATACTTAGATATAATAATGATTTCATTATAAATAAAATAATAACTATAATTTAAATGTTGTCGTAATACATTCCAAATACATATTGCTGTTCTTTTTACACGAGAATTCTGAATTCAAATCATATGCATACAGAGCATATTCCACGCCAATCTTTGTTGTCCTATATTTAGGTCTTGCAGCAAATTAAGAAGAAAACGTCCATGCCGCTCATGTTTTAAATTCATATTATGGTAGTCCAGTGGTTGACTGTTTGTCTCTGGTGCTAAGAGACCCAAGTTCGTATTCCACTGAGGTCAGTTTTTTTCTCGGGCGAGATAAAAACTGTAAAACACTCATTCACAATTTAGATGCCAAAAGAATATCCCCTACCCTATTCCACCTTCATGCTATCACTAGAAGTATCTGAATCATAATCATCGGCACTCTCCGATTCTGAATCAGATTCCCCAATTGAAATAATGAAAGGAGGAATATTTTCAAACGATAGATTTCCCATATATTTTGTCCAGTCTTCCGAAATAAGTTTTTCACAATGCTCACAGAAATTTTGTCACATGTCGGGGATACATTTTGAAAGAGCCTCACACCTTCTCTTTCGATTTTGGCTGCGAATTTATGTGCTTATTGTAATAGGTCTTACAAAACCTCCACGCCATTTCAATTGGGTTGTATTGACAATGGTATGGAGGCAATCGGAGAACCTCATATTTGCGCTTTTTCAAAATTTCGTCAATTACGTATCTTGTATTTCCGTCTGCTGTAAAAGGTTTAATAAACTCCCAAAGTTTTTTCTTAGTAGTTTTGCCCTGAATTTCGACATTGTGGTGGTTAATCAACCATTCCTGCAATACACCTTTTTTGCAAGAAAATGTGGGCGGCTTGTCAAACTGCACTGAATGATAATCACGACAAATTTTCCATGCAACTTGTTCACCATTTTGTATTTGTAACCCATTGATTTAATAATTTTGAATAAAGTAGTCCTGCTCCGCTTATATTCCAAATTTTCGCGAGACTCAGCCAAGAGTTTGTCGAGAGTAAAATGTTCATTCTTCAGATGATACTGCCAAATTTGTCGTTGCAAATCTTTTCTAAACGTGTAATTTAAGAAAACGTCCGTCTTAGCGCGTACCTATACTTCAAATGGAAGATTTCAAAACGTCCTGTCCTTGTGATAAAATGTCGCTTATAGAACGCTCAGACACCTAAAATTATAAGTAATTTGCAATTGCATATTTAAGAAATAATACATGCTTACTCCAAATATATCAATTAATCGATTTAAAATCGTATATCGTGTGAAGTCTGGCCTATCTCTTTTATAATGGTTGAAAGCTTTCACAATTTGCAGTTTAGTAACTTTGTTAATAACTTTCACCATTCTGACAATTAAGTAGGTATAATATATTATGTGTTTTATTATTTCTAAACTTACTAGATTATTTTAGAAATGTAGGGGACCCTAGACTGGCAACTGGGCAATTTCATTTTGACATTGCTAGAAATCTATCAAATAATATTTCAGAAATGCAACTTAAGAAAAAAAAACACAGCCTGCTGGATGGCAAATCAATCGTGAATAGTGAATAGGTTTGTTGTGTATTTTTCATTTATAAACCCACGTTTGGGATAGTTATTTATTTCTAATAGCGTATTATACTTTTAGGTTTTCAAATAGAAAATTTGGAATTAATAGAATACCTAATTGTATTATTTCACCGAGAGGGCCACAATCAAGTATTCCATTATAAGTGGCCGCAGTTAATAATATAATGAAACATAAACAACAAAGTTTGGTTTGGTCAATCGTTTAAATCTTACAGTTTATGCTTAATATCAATGTCGGTCAAATGACCGCTTCTAATTGGAATGCACAATTGAGCTCTTTTTAAGGCATTTATGGCTGCAGTCAGACATATGCATTCCATTATGTCGTCTATTCCTCGACGGATGATGTTTTTCAGCTGCTGCAGGATCTAACAGTTATGCAGTTTTTTTATGCGGTAGTCTCATAAAAAATCAGATATTGTGAGATCTGGTGATTTAGCAGGCAATGTTAAATCACCAAATCGAGAAATTAAATGTTCCAAAAACATGTTTCTCAAAATAGGGCTTGTCTATCTGCAAATGTACGCCATCACACTGTCCTATTGCAACCACTCCTCCAGTCCAAATTCCTCTAATTAAAATGGCAAGAAGGTCCGCAGGTTAAGCTATTGCGCTGTATGACACAACAGAATTTTGTAAAAACACATTGAACAAAATTCCGTACAAAATTCTGTGCCGTTTCATACATGTCCTAGTTTCAGAGATCTTAGCAAAGTAATCTTTTTATTGGAAAACAAAAAAAAAACACATGAAATAATAGAAGACGTTCGAAGTGCACTCCATGGTTTTTTGCTCCATTACGGGTTTGTATACTTTTGATAAAAGACTAATATCTCTAACTATGACCCTAATTTAAGATCTGTAGAGGCACATCTTATTCCAAATTGAATGAAGATTTTGAAAAATGGAAAAAAACCAGCGCATACTTCTTTTTCTTGAAATAATTCCGATGCAGTTTTATTGCACGCCAGTGGTGTGTCACATTTGGATAAATATAACTTCAGAAAATAAGCCTACAGAAGGAAGGTATGCATAGAAAATTTTGTTTTATTTGCTCCAATTGTCTAGAAGATATAATAATATATAATAATAATAATAGTTGGAGTCGGACAACGTGGATGATTTCGGCGAAAATTTCTGTGCGTGAATGTAATCAAGTAATTGTTTTTAATGAACAAAGGTACAATTTGTGCACGTTTTTGTGGTGTATAAATTGACGTGAAATGCGCGATGAGAAAATGGAGGACACTTCAAACTGGCTACTTCATTCATACATATACAGGGCACTTCACCGTGAGTGGCCTATTAGACGTTTTCGCGAAACTACAAGTAATATGAAACTGAAAATTTATGCACAGGGGTTTTCCGGATTGATCTTTTTAATGAAAATAATGCCACTTATGTGACACTTCCGGTTACACCGGAAGTCGGTATTAACTTCGTTATTTTAAATGGCTTGCTATATATTTTATGCCGGAATCGAATTCTATTTATTATTTTAAGGTAACTTTCAATAGCATTCCCTATATCAAAAATTAATAGTTTTTGAGATATTTCGTTTTGAATGAAATCTCATGCCAACACTAACCCATAGTTAAAAATTAATAACCTCCGCTATGGTAAATTCCAAAAACCAATTTTTTTCCCATATGTTTATAAGAGATGGAGGTTATGTGCGCACCAATTACAAATGCCCCAAAATGTACAGGGTGTTCAGAAATGTGAGTCGAATTTTGACAACTGCGACTTCTATTAAGTCGTTTATTTTAAATTGAACATGCTGTATTTTATATATTTTTTATATATAATCTCATTCGATTCCGTTTTTGATTACCTTTCACCAATGTAGGCATTCCCTAATCCCTATAGCTAGATTGTACGGTTTTTGAGTTATTTAACGTTATTTAGAAAGCTGATTATATTTATAGCAATATCGAGTATAGTGTGCCATGAAAAATAAACAAATGTTAGTCCTGTCTTTAGCAAATTAAATAATTCCCTACTAATGTCAATGTCAACGTGTTGTTATAAATATGCAAAATAATTATTCTAATGCCGATTACTTAAACTTATTTTATATACATGGAGAATGCAATAAAATTTTAGAATTAGAATTAGAAATTTAAATTTCTCAATCAACGATGAAAGTATTTGCTATCAGTGGCGTAACGCAAATATTACGGGCCCCCCGCAAAACCTTTACAATGCCCCCCCCCCCAAACTATCTACTACCCATTTTTGTATATTACGAATTCAAAAATTAAGAGCCGTAGGTTTAAGAGTCCGACACCAGAATCATAAACGTATAATAGTTATTTATTATACAAGTGTCTTACTTGGCATATAAGTCACGCAAGATAATATTAGGCCACGAGGCGATAGCCGAGTGGAATAATATCTTGAGTGACTTATATTCAAGTAAGACACGTGTGTAATATAGTATTTTATCCAATACACAAATTCTATTCGCAAAATAAGGATTTGAAATTAATAAGCTATGCAGTTTAATTAAATTATTTTGACACTTTCTGCTAAAGCTGGAAATGGAATCCTATGAGAAGGCAATGGTTGCTAAGCTTTTTTGTTTGTTGCTAATGTAAATTTATTTACTTTTTTCACAATTTTTTGAAATCACGAATTAAACAGTCGGTGCTTTCCGATTTGTAATGGAGAAAATTCGGGAAGAAGCTGCTAAAGCGTCTTCGAAGATTGTTCCTCAGAAATCAAAAAGTGCGTACGACAAAGAATTTAATTAATTCAGTGCCTGGTGTAGTGAGAAAAAGTCGACAATGTGTTGGAAGAAGACGTTTTTCTAGCGTACTTCCTTAATGTTTCCCAAAGAGTCGCTCCTTCTTCAAGTATTCGATGCTTAAATCTACACTAAAGCAATATAAAAGGATCGATATATCAAAGTATACCCATTCATCAGTAGCTAGTTATCATAAAATCGTTTTGCTTTTCTCTTTCGTTTTTCTTCAAACTTTGGACGTATACCGCAAGAATTTGTTAGGACCACAGCCTTTTCTTTTAATTCAGGAAATGTTTCCCTCATGTCACTTATGGCTTTCAAAGGGGAATTTAACAACTTAGTGGCGGCTGCTAGATCCATGTCAGATGTCTGTAAACATTTTGATGTTAAATTTAGATTTTCCAAAATGTCTGTCTCAAAAACTAGCATAACAATAAACTCGAATTTTTCCATCTTTTTCTTTATTGCAATTGCATCTTCTCTTTCTTCTCGTATTTTACTCAACAGTAATATACTGGACAAAACCTTCAAAACTAAAACTAAATTATATCTGATATCAGCAATCGATTCATACCGTGAAGACCATATTGTACAACAAAGGCGTTTTAGTGTAATTTGAACATTTTCAATATTCGCCACTTTTAAATCTTTCCACCTTTTTATGCTATATCCGAAAAACGTGTATATTTTTTGACATAAATCAAAATACTCTTTGATCATTGCCACAGTACTAATAGCATCATTTATAACTAAGTTTAAATTATGAGCTGCACAGTGGATATAGTCCGCCGTTGATTCCTTTTCTTTGATCACTTTTTGTAGTCCTGAATAAATTCCGCTCATGTTCGCTGCAACGTCATATTCATGTCCGCGACACTTTCGTAATTCGATATCCATTTCATTCATGTTTTCCAAAATTGATTTTTCGCCACCTGTTGCAGGTTGGTCTGTAACTTCTTTAAATCCTATAAACGATTCCAAAATTTGTATGTGTTTGGTATGGTTATTTTCATCCATTTCAATTTTAACATATCTGATTATTTGGTTTAATTGTTCAATTTTCGACACGTCCTGCGTACTATCTGTAATTATGGAAAAGAAAGAAGCTTCCCTGATGTCCTTTAAAATGTTTGATTTCAGTTGTGACGAAACTGTGAATTAGTTCACTTTGTCTCTTTGGACTAAGGTATTTGTTTTTCTCTCTTTTATTGGATAAGTGTGAAGTTAACACTGGATCATAGCCAACAAATCCACAATAGACAAAAAATTTCCCTTTTGGATCGACTCTTTCTTTTCCCGATGCCCCCGAAACGTCAAATCACAAACGGCCAAAGTCATAAAATGTCTCTCCATTTTTTAACTTAATTTTTAAACTCGACTATACTTTCAACGGTCGCACCTCGCTTCCAACTATCGTATGTATGGCAAGTCTGCAGGTGTACCATGGAGATTTCATGATTTTTAATTTTTTTTAGAAATGCCTTGGCAATCGTCCACATCTTTGCACCACAAATATTTGAAATATTTATCTATTACTTCTATCAGCAAAAAGCCAACAAGCTTCACAATAACCAACATTTAATCGTGGCGAATAGCACAACCACATCCTTTCCATAGCATTGCCAGTTTTTGCAGTAACCGTGCAACAGAAGTAGAAAATGATCTTGCTTTGGGATCTTTTTAAAATTTTCCTGTGGTTTGCAAGGACCTATTTTTTAAATTTTTAGAATGTCTCAAGTTACCAAATTTAATAGTGACTGCATTTAAAAATTTCGTACAATAATACTGCAAATATTTGTGTTTATGTTTCTAGTAGGTACCTACTGTAATAATTGATCTGGGCCCCTCCGCGGTGCGGGAGTGGTTGTTACGCCACTGTTTGCTATAGGATGTACTGAAAAGTGGGCGGCAGATTTCCAGGGGGGCTCAAGTTCCTTGCTACCCTGTATTCGGCGCCAAGGGTTACCATGGCAATTTAATTAGTACCAATGTAAACAAATTGACTGATGTTGGCGATTTGTGCAATTATGGACGTTCTATCAAAATCTGGAATTTATTTCGATGAAGTAGATAAAGTTCGCATTTTGGATCCAGAAGTAGCAAAACAAACAACTGATTTGAAGGAAGAATGCAAAATATACGTCGAGAGTATTTATATTAAAATAAAAAGTACCTACAAAAATTTGATTTAAGTTTTTTACAGAAATAGACGAATTCCAAAAAATTACCGACAATTTCATTACATTGACAGAGAAATTAGGAACAGAAGTGGAAAAGCAAAAAATGAAAGCCATTGGGGCTCGCAACATCTTGCAAAGTATGGCTAAAGAAAAGGAAGTGAGCCAGCAGCAACTACAGGTATTTATCCTTTTTCAAGTAAACGTTTTTTTATTCCAAATTAAATTAATTTGTAGGCATTAATTACCGAAAAAGCTATTGAACTAGAGAGACTGAAAGTTCAGTTAACATCTCTGCAGAAGACTGAAATGGAACAGAACGAGATAATTAACAGATTAACCCGTACACAATAACGATGGAATAAAATAATAGTACACTTTGACCAAATAATTTATTTATTGTTTTCACTTATTATAGAATGAAAAGTAAATGTAATAACTATCAATTAAATACAATTAAGAATTTTTCACTTACATCCAAATTTCAAGGCAATTTACAAAAATAAACTTCTGTTTTCAATAATTGTTACTCTAGATATTGCTCAGTATTCGGTGTGAAGTGTAATTCTTTGAATCATTTAATGTGTTTGGTGGACTTTGATTTTTGCATTAATATGTTACAAAGGAGGTTAATTTTATTTTTAAATTATTAGTATAAAAGTCTATTAAAATACAATTAGATAACAGTACACTGGCTTTGATTTGTATCTACTGGGACAGTTACATTAACGAAAAAGTGATACTAAGATGCATATGAGAAATTGTAATACCACTAAAAATGTTCTTTTCCAGCTACATTATCCTACAAAAGCACAAATTACAGCTTCGGGGAGTAAATATTTAAAATTATTACAATTATGTACAGCAACCACCACAGTTTCATAAAGAAAAAAACTGAAGGCACCTATAGACCGCGGTGAAAACAAACACAAAATACTCTTCATTTCCAAAGAAACATAATTTCGGTAGAAAAAAAGACAAGATCAAGAAATAACATAGTTTGCAGTTTTCTACAAAAATATTAGAATAATGGTAACAGTAATCAATGCAGGACGGGGTTTATTTTTAACATAATTTCGTTCCTTTATCACTGTAACTAAATTATTTGTTGATTTGATTTGGGTTTTGTGCCAATTCATATTAGTTACCTACCAACCTAACCTACTATTTCCTAGGGTACAGCAATAGTGAAAACAAGTAACTTGATTTAAAATTATTAACTGTAATATATGAATAGAAAGCAAAACCACAGAACAGTACGAGTCGACTTTGTGGCAGACGAATACAAAATAACACCAAGCAAATTTGTAGTACCAATTTACTTTAAGCTAAAGTTTCCTGTGGTACACGAAGAAAAAGAAAACTAACAATGTAGTATGAATTGACTCAAAGAATTGTTTACTGGTATATGAATAGAAAGTGAAACCATGAATTCACCTGAAACTACTATTTTCTGTGGTGTATAAGTAGAAAATAAAACAAAGTCCGTATTCTGACTTAATCAAAAACCCATATCAAATCAAGACTTACTATTATTTCTGCTACTGTTGGCAAATACCAATTGATTTTATTCTATCAACTGAACAGGTTTAATGCTCTTCAATCACTTTTACAATTTAACATGAAATTTAAATCAGATCAACAAAGAAAAACCAATTTTTTAAGTTTATATCTATGTTACTCTTTGATCACTGTATACATCTATATAACAACATTATTGGAAATTATTTAACCGCTTATGAATACAACATTTCTTGTTTGATTTTACATTATTCTCATGTTACCCACTTGCTAGGAAAAAGAAACGTTATACCATTTTAAAGGACAACTAATACTAAGATTCACACACACTATCCTATACGCCTGAAGGATTAACAAAGTTTACCTACACATCTGTAAGAATAAAAAGATGTAGTTATAGATGTAGTATTTCAAAATAACAAATCAATCTTTGGAAATACAAATTTACATATGTTTTTGTTAATACGTGTAGTATCATCACTAATAAAAAGAACTAACAAATCAGATACGTACTAAAAATGCTAACTATATTTAATATGAAACATTAAAAAGTACTAAACGAAATAAATGAACTATTTAATACCCTTATAATAGTAACCTTTGTACACATAAACAGCTACTTTCACATAGAGGTTCATGCCGTACTTTCAGACTGTGAAACAGTTTCTTCAGTCTTTGCACGTTTTACACTTCCAGATTCCACCTCGTCATCAGTTGGTGCTGCTCTTTTACACAAGTTATTTTTAAACTGCACTATGATAGCAGTCATGTTATCACAGCCTGTACCATCACCCAATGTGTCGGGCGCCAAACAGTGTTCAAACATCTGAAAGTTCACAAAAATTAGAAAATGGTTACTCATACTAACTCAATCTCAGACCTCTTCGCATATTTGTGAAAGCTTCTCTGGTGACTCTTGTATTCTAGGTCTGACAAAATCCACCACTTGTTGACTAGACATAAAATTCCATATCCCATCGCATGCTAGGATCATGAACTCATCTTCACCAGGATTGACTGTCAGAGTGCGCACATCTGGAAGTGCAGTAATCATCTGTTCCCGATCTGACAGCTCCTTTTTTTGTTTGTAGGCATGATCTCCTATAGCCCGTGAGAGATTGAGTCCTCCATCTACACGGCCGTCCAAGGTGACCATACCACCAGCCTTGATAACTCTTTCATGTTCTTGCTCATCTTCCGGTTTATGGTCAATGCTCATCTCAACTGCTTTGCCTGAAACAATTGTAAAATTTACAAAACCACAATTTACATTTATTTACAATATTATACCATTGCGGCACACAATGCATCTTGAATCTCCAGCATTAGCAACGTAGAGTTGGTTTTCATGCAATAAAGCAACAACTGCAGTACAACCACTCTCAGCACCAGGCCCCCTACGCATGTTCCTAGCAAAATCCAGTTCGACTTCGTCTAGGTCACAGTCGTCCTCTTCCTCCTCGATATCATCCATATCTTCTTCTAACTCATCATCTTCTTCTTCTTCCTCCTCCGAACTTGCTTCTGAATTCTCATTGTCTACAGATACATTGGTGTTTTCTTCATCGCTAGAGCTTTCTTCTGAAACCAAGATTTAATTTACACATGCATAATCGCACTGAAACAAGTTTACCATTTGGTTCTTGAAAAGTTTTGTCTTCTTCATCTTCCGAGTCACTTTCTGACTCAAATTCGAGTAATTTACTATAAAGTTGCTGGGCATTTCTTTTAGGCCTTGTTTTTACGGGCGATTTTGGGACTCCTTTAGTTTTTGCTGCGGCTTTGCCTTTGCCTACAAAATTTAAAATTTTGGTAAAAATCTTACATGTATGAGTTAGGTTGTTTAAAAAAATCAAAAATAATCATTAGGAATATAAGGACCGTTATATTACCAATGGCATTAAACCTATTATGTTTAGATCCTAGCATTTTTTTGAATACTTTATTACAATCTTGGATGTCTTCCACCAGTAAAAAAATTGTATGTAGAAATTTTAGCGTATTTTGAGCCACTTATCTTTACTAGACCAATTTTTAGATAATTCTGTTAGAGTTCACTTATGTGGTATTGTTACAAAAATAATTTGCTATACAAGGTGTCCCAAAACTCCTGGGACATAGAGCTACCACGTATTCTAGAGGTCAAAAGAGGTCGATTGGACCCAACTTTGTCATATACCAAAATGTACCGTTTGCCCGTGAGAGGAGTTCAAAGTTTACTTAAAAAATCACATTTTTGTATGCTGTTCAGAAACGTGTGAACCAATTTTAATGAAATTTGGTACCTGGGCACTTCAAAGGAAGCCACTACTTTCAGTAACGAAAGAAACCCAAAGAAAATTGGAGAAGGGTTAAAACCACCCCCATCCCCTGAAAAATTTGTTCAGAATTTTTTTAAGGATGATGATACGATTCTATGTTTTTTTTAAGGTGAAGACTTATTCATTAGCTTCATTTTTTGACTATTGTAAAAACTCCGTAATTCGTATAGTTTCGAAGAAAAGAAATGTTTACTCAAACAGTGATAACCGATATTATTATTGCAGGTTTAACTGTATTACAAAATTTAGTTGGCCATAGACACAAAAATAAAACAAAGGTGATAATTTTGATAGGAAACAAATTCATAAACATCTCAGTTGATTGTTGACAGTAAACTTTTCAATAATTGTTCACTGTTTGTTGCTTTTGTATTCTTTTTTGTTATTGTAACCATCGTTGCTGCTTTAATTGTTGTTGTTGTTGCTGCTGTTATTTTTGCCGCTATCAAATATGGATTTCCCTTTCAATGAGCAGACCGTCATGTTATTAGTTCTTGGATACTGTCAAGGTAACTGCCGCGAGAGTGTCCGCGTGTATCAAGAGAGATATCCAAATCGAAGAATTCCAAATCACAAAACTTTTGCTCGTATCGAATATCGTCTTCGAGATAACAATTTACTTCCTGCCACTGAAGAAAGTAAATCTGAGTTAATCTTCAAGACTGTTGTTGATACTCTATCTGACAGGTTGTCAGGTTATCAAGATAAATTGATAGATTGACTTAAAACGTATTTCTTCTAAAACTCGATTTTCTAACTTGTAGACCGCGAATAGAAATTTGAATTTATGGCAACAAACTAATATGTTATTATATATATAATACTAGTAACACATTCTTCTAATACACCCAAAATACTTAACCTAATTTTCATAAAATAAAGTAAAACTGGACGTTGCTAACTGCAATCATTGTTTTCGTAAAAACTGATCTGCAATTTAAAAACTGTGATGTAATCATCATTGACAGCATTTTCGTTCCACTGCTGGGTATCGGCCTCTTCTCTGTAACGTGATTCTCCTCAGTGCTAAAGTAGAAACACGAGGACCTACAGTTTAACATCGAATCCGACCGACAGAAATCCTGGCTTGTGTTCGAAATCTACGCAGTACTATGCAAATTTATAAAAATCTTGTCTGCAACCCACCACACACAATTTCCCAATACGGCTTGCAACCGTGGAATCTTAATGCTAAAACCTTCTCTGGAGATGTAATACAGAGCAACAATCCAATCGTTTTACTTAAAACTATTTAGCTTGAAAATTAAGGTAACAGTAATTTTTTGAAATCCACTTTAACGTAAAAATATCCAAAACCCTATACTCCATATGTTATAGATAATCTTTAAGTAACCTGGTAGTTGTTAAGTTTGAGAACAGTATAGTGTGTACAAATATGTTTCCAAATTATAAATTGTCAAAATGTTTACAGAATTTACTAGCATGTAGATGACTCTCCCTGCAAATATTTAAATATTTTGTTTATTTATTTAACATTTATATTAGGTATTTATTTTGCGTTTCCTTCTTAAGTCAGTTACTCTACACGCGCTAGAGCAGTGGCCTTTCAACCGCACTTGGACACCGTTTATATTAACGGGTACGTCGACTACGTAGGAAAGTCTAGTATGCCTAAAATAAAAATAAACAGGTTTTATGGTATTTTAAGCAGGGAATTTACAGTATTAATATAAACACATATATTGTTGTAAATTGGTAGATATTGTTAAAAGTATAGGAAAACACACGGTAAAGTGATTCGGTCATTTTTCTTCAACGCTTATTTCCATAGCAACCTGTTAAAATGTCAGTACATACATACACACATGCTTGGTGTTGGAACAAACAGCATATTTTTAGAAAAAATAATAAATTTTCAAAAAAGCATATAAAACCGCACGTTATTTTCTACGATGACAGGGTTAGAGGAAGTTTACGCTACTGTATTTAGCGGCACTTTATTAAACAATCGCATAATAATAAAATTCTTTATATCTTTTAACAGCACCGTAATTATTATCAATAAACAAATGCTCTTCTTCTCTTCTAGCTTTCATCTTTGTCGTCGATGTCATCGATGTATAAATATTCAACGGAGCAGCGCGTTTGTTAGCAATGGACTTTCGTCAACTTGAAGGGGCTGAACCTTAACCATTAATATAAGTAATACTTCGTTTTATGTGAAAACCAAACTTAGGGATGCTTCTAGTATTCATTTATATTCAAAATATAATTTTATAAACATAAGTGTAAATAGGATGGACGCCTTAGTTAAGGTTGATGGGATGGAATGGATCAGAAAAGCTAAAGATAGAGAAAAGTAGAGAGAGAGAGTGTAAGGAGGCATACATACATCCACCAGAGGATACCTTGAGAGCTGGAAAGAAGAAGAATAAGAAGTGTAAGTTCTGATAATACCGTAGTAATAAGGTTAGCCAAACCGCATATACAGGGTGACAATAATCTACCCGTGTTGTATGGGTAACTTTGTTAATATAAGAGTTACAGAGTCGGTTAAATTACCAAAGTTGGGCAGAATTTTGACGCGAATTTAATGCCATTTTTGAATTTGACCTAGATTTTCAACTATTTAAATATTTTAAAAATACTAAAAATGAACTATTTCTTAAATGTTAAATAATTCCACAGCCGTTTATGCTAGAACATAAATAAAAAATGGGTTTTGTAGATCTTATTACGTAGAATTCAAAAAAATTATCAAAAAAGTCATGGCGCTCTTGATTTTCGAGATATAAACTAAACTTCCATTTTTTTAAATGGCAATCATAGTTGGCTGTAGGCTCATTAAAAAGATCTTTTTTTGCTGATTTCAAATATGTATGGGTTGTCCTATCTATTTTTATTAGTTTGCTCAGGATTTACAAAAATAGAAGTATGAAATCAAAAATTTATCTCTAGAAAGAATGGTGTGCCTTGGAATTGAAAAACAAATGATGTAACGACCTGTTTCGTTTGTTCTTATTATCTAGTAATG
>JABXWE010103916.1:0-14509 GCA_014611495.1 Limonius californicus | reverse complement strand
ACTATTTCTTAAATGTTAAATAATTCCACAACCGTTTATGCTAGAACATAAATGAAAAATGGTTTTTGTAGATCTTATTACGTAGAATTCAAAAAAATTATCAAAAAAGTCATGGCGCTCTTGATTTTCGAGATATAAACTAAACTTCCATTTTTTTAAATGGCAATCATAGTTGGCCGTAGGCTCATTAAAAAGCTCTTTTTTTGCTGATTTCAAATATGTATGGGTTGTCCTATCTATTTTTATTAGTTTGCTCAGGATTTACAAAAATAGAAGTATGAAATCAAAAATTTATCTCTAGAAAGAATGGTGTGCCTTGGAATTGAAAAACAAATGATGTAACGACCTGTTTCGTTTGTTCTTATTATCTAGTAATGATAGAAAACACCAATCAAAAAGAATACTTGAATTTAATTACCAACAACCAATAAATTTATAGCTAATAATAAGAAAATAAATTTACGTGAACCTAAATTAAATGAATCATAATAATGTTTCAAAATGACCACCATTTTCTGGGGCACATAGCTGACACCGTCTTAATATTTCACTCTGCACTTTTAATAAGCTGTTATATCTAATTCCACTAATAGCGGTTCTTATTTAATTTTCAATTTTTCAACATTATTAGGCTTCTCCTTATAGACTTTGTCTTTAATTGTTCCCCATAAAAAAGTCGAGTGGGGTTAGGTCCGGAGACCTAGGTGGCCATGCTATGGGACCTCTGTTACCTATCCAGTTATTAAATCTTTCCAATAAGTAGTTAGATACAATTTGCGCATTGTGGGCAGGTACCCCATCGTGCTGAAAATAATTCAAATTCTGTATTAGGTTTAACGGAACTTCGTCCAACATTACTTCTAATTCATTTCTTAAAAATAATAAATACCGCTCCGAATTTAAATTTTCCTCAGAAAAATACGGACCAAGTATTTTTGTATCGAGAATAACACACCACCAAGCATTTATAGAAAAAACATGTTGATCTCGTAATATCAGGATTTTCCTGCGCCCAGTAAATGTGGTTTTTTTCTATTAAATAATCCATTATTCGTAAATTTTGCTTCAACAGTAAATAGAATCGTTTTAGAGAACCCTTCGTTTCTTCGACTTTCTTGAACAAACCATCCAGCATAATTTAATCTTCTTTCCAGATCTGCTGGGTACAATGTATTTCCGACATGATGATGATAGGGCCTAAAGTTATTTTGTTTCAAAATTATCCGCGCTTCTACTCTGGATGTGTTACACTCGTACACCCGTACAGATGCAATCGGCTTAAAATTATTGTATGCTAAAACACGTACTTCCGTCTCTTCCTCTTTATTTATATTTCTTTTGGCTTCTTTTGGTTTGTAAAAAGATCCACACAGTTTTAAATTTGCCACATTTACTGGGCGCAGGAAAATCCTGATATTACGAGATCAACATGTTTTTTCTATAAATGCTTGGTGGTGTGGTATTCTCGATACAAAAATACTTGGTCCGTATTTTTCTGAGGAAAATTTAAATTCAGAGCGGTATTTATTATTTTTAAGAAATGAATTAGAAGTAATGTTGGACGAAGTTCCGTTAAACCTAATACAGAATTTGAATTATTTTCAGCACGATGGGGTACCTGCCCACAATGCGCAAATTGTATCTAACTACTTATTGGAAAGATTTAATAACTGGATAGGTAACAGAGGTCCCATAGCATGGCCACCTAGGTCTCCGGACCTAACCCCACTCCACTTTTTTATGGGGAACAATTAAAGACAGAGTCTATAAAGAGAAGCCTAATAATGTTGAAAAATTGAAAACTAAAATAAGAACCGCTATTAGTGGAATTAGATATAACAGCTTATTAAAAGTGCAGAGTGAAATATTAAAACGGTGTCAGCTATGTGTCCAAGAAAATGGCGGTCATTTTGAAACATTATTATGATTCATTTAATTTAGGTTCACGTAAATTTATTTTCTTATTATTAGCTATTAATTTATTGGTTGTTGGTAATTAAATTCAAGTATTCTTTTTGATTGGTGTTTTCTATCATTACTAATAAGAACAAACGAAACAGGTCGTTAGATCATTTGTTTTCCAATTCCAAGGCACACCATTCTTTCTAGAGATAAATTTTTGATTTCATACTTTTATTTTTGTAAATCCTGAGCAAACTAATAAAAATAGATAGGACAACCCATACATATTTGAAATCAGCAAAAAAAGAGCTTTTTAAGGAGCCTCCGACCAACTATGATTGCCATTTAAAAAAATGGAAGTTTAGTTTATATCTCGAAAATCAAGAGCGCCATGACTTTTTTGATAATTTTTTTGAATTCTACGTAATAAGATCTACAAAAACCATTTTTTATTTATGTTCTAGCATAAACGGTTGTGGAATTATTTAACATTTAAGAAATAGTTCATTTTTAGTATTTTTAAAATATTTAAAAAAGTTGAAAATCTAGGTCAAATTCAAAAATGGCATTAAATTCGCGTCAAAATTCTGCCCAACTTTGGTAATTTAACCGACTCTGTAACTCTTATATTAACAAAGTTACTTATACAACACGGGTAGATTATTGTCACCCTGTATAGCAAAGCCTAAACCTTCTTACCTAATATGACTATACAGAAACTGCATTATTAAAATTTAAATGACTTCAAAGTGTTTAAAAGTATTGGTAATTCGTAAAATCCAAAATTTTCTAAATTTATATTATTATATTATGTAAGTATTGCAGAAAATTGTAAGACATTTATAAGCTGTAGATTTGACTACAATAACAACATATTCAATTCAAAAACATCAATTTATTTTGCAAAAACAAATAAATCATTTTTTCCATTTTCTATTTATTTAAGACTTTTCGTTTTATTCCCTTTATTGACAATTTAATTCCTAATCACAAAAAAAGTATATACGGATATTTACAAGAAGTTTAAAATCCCATATTAGGTATAAACAGTATTTAGAAAAGCACAATTAATTCGATCTATTTAAAAAAAAGTAAGCAGATCTGAAACATGGAACGTAACCTCAAAAATACACAAAACCAATTTTTCTACTTAATATAATCTACTATTTGATTATTAACCATGAATTTTTGTATTTAGGTCTAATTTCTGGATGCAGATCTCAGTGTATAATTAAACGAAAGAATTACATACAGTAATTTAGACGATGTCTTATGTTTTGGCACATATACATGCTTGCAAGCTTTTCGTGTAAAGCAATTCATGTGCAATGTCAGATAAATGTAATTTTTCTCATAAATTTCATAATCAACAACGAAGTTTTTGTTTTTCAAAACGTCATACGATAGAAAGTGACAGTTTGAAACGAACTTTCATTCTCGAATTGTACTGATAGTTTTTTTTAAATATGTCAGGTTGTAATGGAGGTAAGATTTCACAGGGAAATACATACCCAACTTCTATTTTCTGCATAATCGCCACCGAATTTTGTGAACGGTTTTCTTTTTGTGGACTACGTAGTAAGTATCGTTTATTATTGCAGTATTTCTTCTCCCCCAGTTTAACAGTTTGTGTTAATTTTCTCAAGAGAGAACGCCTAGAAATTCCTTATATAGATATTGTGATCATGTAAAACTAGTAATGTAGTGAAATACACAGTGAATTTTATTTTTTTTAAGCAATTTTATCTCTGTATCTGAGGAACGAGCTGCTATTTTCAGAAAATACTGCAACAGTGATTTACCATATTTTCATAATGGTGTGCTATATAATTCCCACAGCAGGAGCCATCTGTGCTGACAGTTTTCTAGGACGATACAGGTAAATACCATTATTTTAATTATTATTAAAAATAGTTCATATATTAAACATAAGCACTTTATTTCACGAGAAAACTGTAGAAAAAAGCTCTATTCCAACAACATTAGTGTATTTGCTAGAATTTCATTAATTTATAACATTAAACAATTTGTAAATGAAAAAATTATACATAAAAGGTTAAGATATCTTTGGGAATTCACTGAATAATGAAATGAGCTGAAAAAGAAAAATCAGTAATTTTTTTTGTTCTGGGTTGGCCGTGGAGTAAGAAAACAGTAACTTTAGTTAAAATATGCTAAATCATAGAGTTTACTACAATTATTTCATTATTATAAAAGTATAGTCCAATTATTGTAGATATTTTTATTCTAGAACGCATGATATTTACTTTTAAAAATGCATAACTTAACGTCTTTAGCGATTACCATCATGCTTGAAGTTTCTTACAATATTTCACTACTGTTAACAGTTGGCCTTTGAATTGCCTGGTAACCTTGATGGATTCTACGCAAGTACGTTCAAGATGTTTCATAAATAACGCTACGTAAGCAACCTTAAAGTGTATAAGTATAACTACATCGAAGCTTGTGCTTCATTCTACCCAATTGCATTCAAGACGATTCCTAAGTAACGCTTTATAGGCAACCTTGAGATGTCTAGGTATCAGGACATTGAAGTGTTTGCTTCGTTCTACCCAATTTCATTCACAAAAATTTATAAATACGTTGCATAGGCAACCTTAAGGTGTCTAGGTATCACTACATTGAAATTTTTGTTTCGTTCTACCCAATTTCATTCAAGACGATTCAGAAATAACGTTGCATAGGCAACCGTAAGGCATCTGGGTATCACTAGATTGCAGATTTTGCTTTATTCTACCCAATTTTATTCAAGACGATTCATAAATAACGCTGTATAGTCAACCTAAGGTATCTAGGTATCACTACATTGAAATTTTTGTTTCGTTCTACCAAATTTCATTCAAGACGATTCATAAATATCCCTGCATAGGCAACCTTAGGGTGTCTAGGTATAACTACATTGAAGTTTTTGTTTTGTTCTGCCTAATTTCATTCAAAACGATTCATAAATAAAGTTGCATAGGCAACCTTAAGGTATCTGGGTATCACTAGATTGCAGATTTTGCTTCATTCTACCCAATGTCATTCAAAACAATTCATAAATAACGTTGAATAAAGGCAACCTTGAGGTATCTGAGTATCACTACGTTTCAGATTTTACTTTATTCTACCCAATTTCATTCAGGACAATTCATAAATATTTGCATATACAACCGTAAGATGTCTAGGTATCACTACATTGAAGTATTTGCTTCGTTCTACCCAATTTCATTCACAAGAATTCATAAATAACGCTGCATAGGCAACCTTAAGCTGTCTAGGTATCATTATATTGAAGTGTTTGCTTCGTTCTGTCCAATTTCATTCAAAACAATTCATAAATTCGTTGAATAAGGCAACCTTAAGGTATCTGGGTAACGCTAAATTGCAGTTATTACTTTATTCTACCCACTTTCATTCAAGACGATTCATAAATAACTGCATAGACAACCTTAATATGTCCAGATATCACTAAATTGAAGTGTTTGCTTTGTTCTATCCAATTTCATTCACAACAATAACGTTGCATAGGCAACCTTAAGGCGTCGAGCTATCAATATATTAAAGTTTTTGCTTCGTATATATATATATATATACAATATTCCATATAAATAAAGAAAATAAAGGTTCTATTTAGACCACGATTGGATAATTCAATAATAAATAAAAACGTGGAACTGTTATATTCTAAAATAAAGTTTAAAACGATTTAGCACACATCAATCCACTTCTGGACTAATTTTTTACAACTGACTTATGACCTACCTTTTAAATTTCTGCGGATCTCTCTAAAAGTTCTTGAATTTATGTTCATTCTGTGTGTTGTGGAAAAAATATTATATGCGCCAAGTTCGTTTTTCTTAATTTATTCAGTCATGAAGTTTCATGTTTCGGCGGTTTATGTCAAATCTATTCAGCTCTTCGGGCTTAGCTAGCGCCGTCGCCGCATTTATTGAACCTATAAATACTGGATCCGCCGGTCCAGCACTCATTACAGTCTAATAATGCTATAACGGTTAGCGAAACGTCGGATCAACCAATCCTGCGACGACGCGACCTAGTCATGATTATCCAGTCGTACTCTTATCTACTTCTTTATATAGATTGAATCATGTTGTTTTATAGATACGCAACAAAAGTCCAATGTAGTGATAGCTGGACTAGACCATATGGCGGTTCTGTTAATATTTTGATAGATATTCTAAATAATCTGCCCCGATTTATGAAGCAGTTTAAATATTTTGCGTTCTAGACTAATAAATAACTGTAGCAACTAAACTGTACTGTTACATAATTGTAGTTAATGTAATAAACTGTATGATATATCCTTTATCGAAAAAGGTAGTTGGCCATACTGTAGAAAACATATTACATCATAATATCACGAAGAAGAATCAGAAGAGTTATAGATCACAAATGCAAGCTAAGTACAAGTGTCAGGAAGGAGGAAATCGAAAATGATAAACGTGATAGAATTTTGAATGTATCAGTAACGCATTTTTCTTTTACAGGACAATTTTATATTTTTCGCTGATATATTTAATTGGCAGCATTATAATGTGTTTAGCAGCCGTGCCTTCTTTTGGAATTTCGCCTATGTAAGTATCTATCCATCACTATTACCTTTATTTTTATTCCGCACGAACGTAGCTGTACGAAGTATGATATTTCTATGTTGAGTAATAGAGAATTGCGGTTTTCAAACGATCTATCATAATTATCGTCGTAATGATGGTCTTTCGATAACTACACTTTGAAATTTCGAACATCTTTTATACATATTGAAGATAAACGAATTAATTGTGTTTCTTTGGCGTTAACAATTTATAATACTTTTAAACAGAAAATCGTCCATATCTCGCAAACTGTTGGTTTGGCAAGCAATGTGTATTAAACCTTTTCGACATATTAAATACCTTTCTGAACACACTGTATTCATTTTTGTGTTTACATTTTCAAATGCTTTTAATATATATATTCAACATGTGTAAGGAAAACTGGTATTACATACCGCGCGTCTCACTCCAATCGAACTAAGGAAATGAATAGACGACTAATAATTGGGAATATTATCGCTCTGGTCTTATATTTTATTTATTTATTTATTATTTATTTATATAAAGTTAATTTTATACAAAAGAAATCAGGAAACTGCGAACTAACATAGGAAGTTTTGTTATTTACCTCATGGGTGTCATCAAATGTTACTTAAAACGAACGTGGGATCGAAGCCTCTGTTCTCTTCTTCTTTACTTTCCCCTTCGACCTCCTGTATTGCTTTATACAATGTTTCATTAAAAACAACAATGACATTATAGACGATTTATAGCATAAAAATTACAATGTGTAGAAAATCAAGTCGATATACGCTATGTTTAGTATTAGTAGGTTAATTTTCTATAAAAATAAATTAACTGCGTATGGGAAATGATTGCGCGGAGGCCTGAAGGCAGTTCCGCACCCTGTTGCCATTTTATCCCTGTTTGAGATAGTTAGTGGCGTGGCGAATGAATCCAGGAGGACCGATGGCTTATGGTATTCTCCGAGGCACCAGGGTAACAACGTGTTAGCGTAGGTTTTCGGTTACCCATTCAAGTGGTGACCGTGCGGATCGTTGCATAACTTTGAATACTGTTGGACCAGCAGTCGTATTTGTCCGCCACACTGCTCCTTAATTGTATATAATTTAGCGGGAAGAGATATCTAGTACATGACTTTTTTGTATAAATACCAACACGAAGTAAACAAAATTATTAATAATTACTTTAAATTTTCTATTAAGAAAAACAAATTCTTGTAATAAACATTAAAAACAAGACACAGGTAGACATAATTTCTATCTCTATCGTCTAACTAAATCAAATACCAAATATCATTTAGCACTTGGGAAGTAACCGGAAATTACATCAACTCTGCTTTTTCTACAGCCTTTATATCCTAAACGTTCCGAGAGAGCTCCTTTTTACAAAAGTTATGAGGTTTTAATATTCAAATCTTAGACATCAGTTACCATAAATTGGTACTTCCTTTCGTTCCGGGTTTTAGCTTTTTCGCTATGCACCAAGAAGTAGTGTGACCGTCGACCTTTCAACCATTCACTACGCTCGCACAGCTTATACCAAACCTATTGTCACATTCATTCTTCTTTCACTCGTACCATCTATACTGAAGGAGACTTACAACCCCTCTAAAGACTGCCATGGTGTTAATATGATATCTGGAAGGACTACTAATATTCCCGCCGCTAGCCCGAAGCGCCATGTTGACACAGGCTTGGGGCTTCTATCCAAGTACTGACCGGAGATAGAGATGCCTAACTCTCCTGATCGTACGTGAATGCATATCCTAGCTGTGCGACCCGTGACCCTTTAAAAGTATTTGAAGATAATAATTCTAATTCGATGTCACCATCAGCATCATCTGACATGGAGCTGACTCGAGGGTCACTCCTGGATTATGCCAGGCCCACCCCATGCCAGTAGGTGGGAAGGAATTTATGGGATAGGTTGGGATCGGGTGGGGTGTTGCACCGCATTAGCATGCCTGCAATGCATACCGCAAGGCACCGCTGCTGCAACACCGGGTAGTTAGTAAGCTACGCATCAATGGGATTTTGAGTACGTAACCGGGACCATTATGCGATTATGCATTTGACCCTAATAAACTTTGGTATCAAAGTTTCACATTGTTCGTATCTCTTATCTATCTATTGTTCTAAGGAAGGTAACAGATTCCACCTATCTTAGTTTCCTAATAACTTGACATTAACCCCAAATCGTACTATTTCCACTTAATTTTAATGTCGACTCTCGATTCTTCTTCCTTCTTTTCCATCCTTCCCCTCTGCAGTTGTCGGCTAGGAGTCCCTCGTTTTCTTTCCCACTGGTACTTGTTTCGTTCCTTCTCCTTTGTTTTCCCCTTCCTCACCTTCTTACTGCTTCTTCTTCTTCGTTATCCTGTTCTTCTTCAGCCGATTCTTGATCGGATTCTTCAATCAGTGCGTATACTCTTCTTACCTATCTTCGGATATCCTTTTTTCTTCGTGCCCAGTCCTCCTATGTTTCTTTAGGTATGCCGGTGTTTTGGATGTTCCTCTCCAATGATATATTCCACGTGTAGCATGGTCTTCCTATCTTTTTTTTTCTTCTGTTTGCATGGCATAAGCTTGCTGTAGAGGATGGTTGGCAGGTCTTCTTAGATTATGTGCCCAGTATTTAATTCTTGATGTAGTGAGCCGTTTAGTTATTGTTTTCCCTTCTGTTTTCTTCCCCCGTGGTTAGTTGAAATGGGTTGAGTATTTTCTTTTCCATACTTCGAAGTGCCATTCTGTTGGCTTTCGTGATTGCGGTGGTTTTCAATCCGTATAGAGCAGTTGTGGCTATGATGGAATTGTATATTATCTTCTTTATTCCGTTTGGTAGTTTATGTTGTAGGAGAGGAAAAATCATATGTGTGGCTTGGTGTGCTTTGGTTATTCTTTGGTTTATTGTCTCCGGTCTTGCTAATGAATCTGAGAGATTAACGCCTACTGTTTCTTGTTCCATGGCCGGTATTGTGTTTCCTGCTTTTGATAATTGCCGTGGGTTTGCTGTTGTGTAGTCTTCCGTGTGTATCTTCCTACCTTTTAATATTACTGGTTCTGCTTGACCACATCCCGCAATGTTACCTAATTTGTGGTATCTGAATTAAATTAAAATGAATATAAAATAAAATAAAATAAAATAAAATACGATTAAATAAATAAAATTAGATTAAATGATATTAACGTTTACAATTCATTTATTACGTTAAGAGGTTACAATTGCCTACCACAGTGCGAATTTATGGACACTATCTTATTCACAATGAAATGCAGTAGATTTACACGCAATGAAAATCCAAAATCAAATTTTACTTAATTGCATGAGTTCAAAATCGACGTATTTACTACTTTTCTGCTTATTAACTACACAAAACTGCGACGTTTTAGACACTGTTTGATTTACAATGAAATATAGTAGAACATTTTACTATCTTGCAAGCGTTCAGAATCGACTTATTTATTAGAAGTACCCCTTACTTTTCTTGGGAATTTGGCCCTAGTCGGATAGTATTATCCCCGATTGAAATTTATGGTCTTATTCGAAGAATTTGATTGTTAGTTGAGACGGCTTATTTGTCGGCCCGTCTACTATTTCCGTCGCGCAAGGGTTTCTACCTGCTGTCTGCCCCTGTTCTATTTCCAAGAACCGTCCCTGAAGCCTATCCTCTTGTACTAAACATGCACTTGTTACAAGATCCCCTGTTTTGATTTCCCTGCAACGCTTATCCACCTATGTGTTCCTACCCCGTGCTTATATATATTAGATCCGACTGGACTACAATACTAGACTACTTGATCACTTAGCTTTTCTCTACTTCTGTCCCTCGTTCTTGCTGTTCTTTCCGCTGTTTTCTTGTTGACCGCTAACCTTTCACCTTTGATCGGTCAGCCGATAGAGCAGGTGATCGCAGGTTCGCTTGATTGTTCATACAGCCTCACTTAACTCACTTGGTAATTTCCACACAGAAATAATTCTTAAGCACGTCTCGCTAAGCAATTTTGCCCGAGAGAGCCAAAACGCACCTCCGTTCACTTGCTCTTCGCAAACGGAACTCAGATAATAATTCTAATTCGATGTAATTTGAATATTTGATAAAATTCGAAATCAATAATGTTTCAAAATGGAGTTTGTTGTAGCGTAGAAAATTTTTCGAACACTTTATTTTTAAAAGTTATTTTCGAATGTTTGGGAAAATGTTATCAAAGTTGATGACACTTCTGGCTATTGTCGGAAGTACCAGCTGAAGCTTTATATGTGAATTGGATAGAGAGTATTATCCTAAATCAGTTTCAATTTTTGTGGAATATTTAGAACACTATATAATTTTTCATTTTTCGGTTTTTCATTTTTCAGCTAACTTAAAGTTTCCGATCTATCACCTATTTAACAACTGAATACTTAAAGATAGGAGATATAGATGCACATGTCTTCGGCTTGATCTAATAAATACATGACAAATACGTAAAATGTCTTCTTAAAATACCTATCTTACCTGGCATTCCACCGTCAGCATTGCTCATCCTTCCTTGTTGTTTTAACCATAACATGACGTTTCCAGACTTTCAAAAATGCCAACATTCTCTTCAATTTTAACACATTGTACAGAAATGTCTGATACCTTTGTACTTGAAATACGTAAACAAGTCTATTCACACACATCTACCGACAGAGTCATATTTAGATTTATTATTAACACAAGTTATTTAAAAATTAAAGAATACGAAATTTTCGTCAACTAAAACTTTGCTATTTACATATTGTTTCCTAGAACAAGTCCTTATATCTGAACAATTTGAAGCTAAATGTTCATATAAACATGAGACTAATTTTGAATTGCTAAGGACTTACAAGATCTGGGATGGCTCTGTGGTAAGAGAGTCAAACTACCCCATATTAAGTCTATTTGCAAATTTACAATAATAGTCTGTATATTTTAACCCGGGCAAAATATAATCTTGAAAAATGAATATCACTGTATATTGAAATAACACTGTAGAAAAAATAGAAAATTATTACCATGAAATAAGTAGCAAAAAAATTAAATAAAATTTCTGTTATGATTTATAATGACATGGACTTTGAACCTGCGTATATTCCTGTTTAAGTTACGCCCCTGGCTCTAGAGCATATACTAAATACAACATTTTCTACAGCGAGAATTGCTTCTTCATTCATTATCACGAGAGTACACGAGAAACTAACTAACAGGTTGATTCTGAACATATGTGAAAAGCTTTTACCACGTACCATATGTACAAAAAAATTTTAGATAAAGGGTGGCTTTGTACTTCAATACGTCGGTTTTTGATGATTTTATGACAATTAAATGTCAGTTTTAATCAGATTTAATTTAATAATGGCGTTTACAGAAATATATAAGCGATTCATCGTTGAATCTTATTTTCGCAATGGAAATCTTGAAAATGGGGAATGGATTTACAGTACCCGCCCTTGTATGATTGAATTTCGACAACAGTTTCCTGATTTTGTGTTTCTGGAGGCCGACTTTTTTAATGTGGTACGAAATTGTGTGCGGTTATTTAGAGAAACAGGAAGCGTAACACGGAAGAGCGGAAGTGGAAGGCCAACAGTCCGTACAGAGGAGACCATTCAAAATGTTCAAACACAATTTTTAAAATTCCAGTTCACACACTTCTTGAGTTGCGCAACCGAATAGTTGAAGAATGTGCCAATATCACACCCGTTATGCTCTAAAACGCATTTGATAACATGAAAAGGCGTGTAAATTTATGCTTGGATGAAAACGGTGGACATTTTGAACATCTATTGTAATATGTACTTGAAAATAAACCCTCGATCCCCTCAATTTAAAAGCAGTTTCAAAGTGCGACATACGTTCTGACATACAAAGCCACCCTTTATCTAAAATTTTTTTGTACATATGGTATAACTAAGGTTATTTAGCCCCTAAATCACCTAGTAAAATATTTTCAAATTCGGAGCCGTTACGGTGATTTAAATATTTTTGCATCAGTTCACTAATATGCTGATAACGTCTTTGTTTCTTGTCTAACTTTGATAAACTTCCTTGTTTTAGAAAGCTAACAATCCAAAGTTAATTTCCAGTTGAGAAAAATATTTAATTGGGCGTGAAAAGTGGATAAAATCTGACCCTGAAGTAAAAAAATTGGTGTAAATATTTAAATTAGGTGTACGTATTTAAATTGTAATTTCTATTCGCAATTTTGCTAACTAACTCATTAAATACTAAATTTACGAAAAAAATTGTAATGACCTTTTTCTTTTGAAAACAAGACTAGTTCAGAAACTGAAAAAATGTTAGGTTACCGAATTTATTTTCAATATATGCCCTAATTTAAACATTTTTAAACCAACCTTTCACTTTTGGGTCAGATTTCATTCGCTTTTCATACTCAATTGTATATTTTTGACTGGCTTGGAGTGTTAGCTTTCGGAAACAACAACGCAAAAGTTATTTACATTTTAGTGATTTAGCATAAAAATAATTGAAGCACCAGCGCCGAATTTGAAAAAAAATTACTAAATGATTAGGGGTTAAATATCCTCAGCTACACGTAGTTAAAGTTTTTCGCACATGTTTACAATCAATCTGTAAAAATTCAAAAAGTTATCAAGACATCATTATCATTTTGTTTTACAAACAGATTTTAGTATGAATCAATTACGGTCTAATACTATTTCACAAAAACCACTTAATTTTTCATTTCTAAAGTTGTAACATTGTTAAGAGATGTCGCGCACTCACGTATTGGTTTTACGAATTTCTCAGAGAGGTCGCGCAAAGGTTCGTTTCTTTACTATCACATATTTTCTTAAAGACAACACCAATGTCAATCAATTTTATGTTTAAACCCCTTTCCGAATAATAGCACTAACACTAAAAGCGCTTTTTAAGTTTAAGTGATGCTTGCCAAGGTATGCTTTAGAAAACAGTAATTACCTCTAGCAAAAACATGTTGCACTGGTTCAAATCTAAACTACATTAACTATAATAGTCCAAATAAAACCACCTTCTTTCTACTATAGTGTTTGTATACGCACTCTATTTTAATATCACAATCTCCAACGCCCTTCTTTGTGAACCAATGCTGCACTTCTGTGTTCCTTTGTAGTTCTTTCGCTACTGACGATACGCAACGATCATGGATACTCTGACCACTGTTATAGAAACTCGTGGTAATCTGTTCGATATAGATTAAATCCATTTTTGGTATTTTTGACCAACAAAGTTTTTCCGGAGACCTTATTTCTTGCCCCAGTTGATTTTTACACGTGAGATCGCGAACTTATATCAATTCAACTGAAGTTTTCGCACGTACACTAGCAGACTGGCACAAATAAGCACGACATGCTCCTACGCGATTCTCTGTTACTGTCACATTTCTTCGCTATTATTCATACCTACCACATTCTATGCTTATCCGAATCTTACACTGTAACTTACTTATACATATAAACAATACGTTGAAACAGTCCGATTAAATATTTTAACTTTATCTCAATTTACAATACAGATGTTTCTGTTGCAATAAATTGAATTTTAACTAAATTCTTCTAAAATGGAGTGTTTTCACTTTTCAGAGCCCTAACGGTACTGGGATTAGGCTTAATAGCAGCAGGAACAGGCGGAATAAAACCGTGTGTTGCGGCCTTTGGTGGTGATCAATTTTATCTACCGTATCAACAGCAACTACTTCGACAGTTTTTCTCAATTTTTTACTTTAGTATAAATTTGGGAGGATTTGTTGGCATGGTCCTTACTCCCATATTGCGAAAAGGAGTCACTTGTTTCGGCGAAGATACTTGCTATGCCCTTGGATTTGGATTTCCTGCTGCTTTAATGTTTCTAGCCTTATGTGAGTAAGCTGTTACAGAATAGTATATTAAAGAACTAGTTTCATAAGGCCTTTTCTTAACGCACGAGTCCAAGTTTGAAAAACGAGACGCGAAGCGTCGAGTTTTTCAACGGACGAGTGCGACAAGTGGTCTTATGAAACGTGTTCTTTATACTATTTTTTCTA
>JABXWE010103913.1:0-11289 GCA_014611495.1 Limonius californicus | reverse complement strand
CCCAGTTACTTCGTGTACAGCGGTACGTAGGGCGCAAGCAACCTTCGCTAAGTATCGATCCCAAGTACGATGGTTATCCTTAACGTAGGAGGCAAGCATAGTCTTCAGAACACGATGAACTCGTTCAACTGGGTTAGCTTGAGCGTGATAATAAGCGTTAAAAATAATCTTTGTTTGGTAGCTCTTTACCATTTTAGTAAATTCTTTACTTCTGAATTGTACACCGTTGTCCGTGAGCAAATATTGGGGTGCTCCAAACATAAGGAAAACACCTTCCTCAATTCTTTGAGTGACGGCAGAAGCTGTGGCAGCTCTTAACGGGAAGAAAAGGGTAAATTTCGTAAAACAATCAACCACAGACAAAATATAGGTATAACCCTGCGTGGAACGTGGCAATGGTCCAACCAAATCGATGGAGATCATCTGCCAAGGCTTCGTAATGACGGGATGACGTGACATGAGTCCAGCAGGTTTCTTCTGTTCAGGTTTATGAGCAATACAAACGGGACAACGAAGTACATAACGAGCAACATCTGCTTTAAGTTTTGGCCAGGTATACTTCTGGGCAACACGTGCAAAGGTCTTATGAATGCCAAGATGGCCAGCGGTAGGTTCATCATGATGTTGTTTGAGAATGTCTTTGCGACGTGACTTCGGGACTACTTCCTTCCAATGGTCTTCTTGGTCGGATAAATCTGGGTACTTAGGTTGAATATGTTTGAAAATTTTACCATCTGTCACTTTCCAATTTGGGTACGATAAAGGTTTTTCTATAATGCGGCTTCGCAAATTATTATACCAGCGGTCCTTATGAGAAGTATCTGGTTGTGAATCGGAATTATCAAGTGAATTTTCTGTAGCGGTGACTTGGTCTATTGCAGGTACAGAACGGGACAGGGTATCTGGGACAACATGTTCTTTGCCCTTTCGATGGACAATAGTAAAATCGTATTGTTGTATACGGACGGCCCAGCGGGCTAATCTGCCTGTAGGTTCCTTAAGGGAATTCAACCAAACCAGAGAATGATGATCGGTAATCACGGTAAAATGGGTACCTTCCAAATAAGGTCGTAATTTCTCGATGGCCCAAAGAACAGCGAGACATTCACGTTCAGTCACGGAATAGTTGCGTTCCGCTTTATTTAGCGAGCGGCTTATATAACAGATCACTTGTTCGCTGTCTCCGATGGTCTGTGACAGTACGGCACCAATGCCAAAATTCGACGCGTCGGTCTGGACTACAAACGGATGTTTAAAATCAGGACAAGATAAAATAGGTGACGATACTAAATGGTTTTTGATGGTCGAGAAAGCAGTTTCACAATGTTCATCCCAAATAAATTTACAGTTTTTTCGCAGCAAAGCTGTTAAAGGTGCGATGATCGATGAAAAGTTAGGTATGAACCTTCGGTACCAAGATGCCATTCCGATAATTCTTCTCACTTCTTTAGCGTTTTTAGGTTGCGGGATATTTAAAATGGCCGAAACTTTTTCAGGATCAGCAAGTAATCCTTGTGCATTGACAACATAACCCAAGTACTTCAGTTCAGGCTTACAAAAATGACATTTATCTTTACTCAAAGTGACTCCTGCGTCAGTTAGTCGTTTTAAAACTTCTTCTAAAATTTCTAAATGTTTCTCAAAAGTTGGGGTACATATTACCACATCATCTAAGTACACAAACACGAAGGGTTCCAGCGTAGGGCCCAAGATATCATTAATTAATCTCTGCCATGTGGCCGGGGCATTGTGTAGCCCGAAAGGCATACGTTTGAAGTGAAATAACCCACGATTGGGTACCGTAAAAGCTGTATATTGTCGAGAATTTTCTTCAATTGGAACCTGCCAATAAGCTGACTTAATGTCGAGAGTAGTAATGAAGCGTGCGTCTCGTAATCGATCAAGAATTGCAGAGATGTAAGGCAAGGGATACGCATCCTTTTCAGTTACTGCATTTAATTTGCGAAAATCAACGCAAAAACGGTATGTTCCGTCTTTTTTCTTGACCAGTAAAATTGGGCTTGCCCAAGCACTGTTTGATTTTTCAACTACTCCCATTTCTATCATTCTGTCCAGTTCTGCATCGATGTGTTGTTGCATAACGGGTGAAACAGGGTAATAACGTTGTTTAATCGGAGGAGAAGATGTTACGATCTTGTGTTCTACCCCCTTAACACATCCTAGTTGGTCTTGATGGTTAGAAGTCTGTCTTTGTAAAAGGGAATTTATTTCGGCACGTTGAGCATCCGTAAGGTCTCTAGCAGACAACAAGGTATCTTTAGGTGTCGAAACTTCAGCAATATCTGGTGCCACAAATTTCCACTCCCCACGAAAAATGTCTGGCACCACGCCAGTTGATTTCCAAAAATCAATACCTAAAATTAAGGTATGCGGTACGTCAGGTACTACTAAAACTTTAACGGTAGTCGTGGCATTACGTAAGCGTATTGGTAATGTAAGGGTTCCTAAACTATTAACAGTGTTTCCATTCGCGACGGAACAAGTTGGACGAGACTCCTTATCTATACGAAGACCTAAAGGTGATAATAAATCCCAACCCTTTCCACCAAGAATGCAACGATTTGCTCCGGAATCCAACAAAGCTAAAATTTCACACCCCATAATTTCAACAGTGACATAAGGTCGTTCATCCGCCGAAGCGTGTTCCAAAACATAATCTAAAATGGTTTTGTTCTTTAAAAATTTGGATTCCCTTTCATCAATTAAAGTTTGTGTATAACGGGTCGAATTACGAAAAATTCTCGAAGGCACGGCACGACCTTTCAGTGCCTTCGGGTCTCGTTTCCCGACGAAGAACGTTTAGTGCGGCACTGCGGGCAAGTGTTTACGGTCACTTCCGGTTTACCACAATTAAAACAAAACAGTCTGGTTCTGGGTTTCGGGCATTGATTGGCCCTGTGGTTCAATCCACCACAATTCCAACATTTTAATCCTCCGGGTTTCGAGCGTCTTTCAGAAGTTGGTCGTCTATCAGGGATTGGCTCGCGAACTTCAGGAGTTCGTGACACTGTAGCGGTAGCAACAGCGGTTGCAATTTCAGGGCTGGAGTTCGAAATTTCCACATAAGCTAAATCTGCTTCTAGGTCTCCCCTCTTCCGGGCAGGTGGAACATAATTTTCAACAGCGTACCGACGTTCTTCAATTTTACGACCATATACAATTAAATCCTGAATTGTTTGAACTTCAACCAATCCTAATTGGGTTTGGTAAAAAGGTGAAAGGTTGCGCAGGATCATGCGCAGCTTTTTTTCTTCCGGGATGGCTTCTGATAAGCGTCGGAACATGTTGGTTAAAACAGCTACGAACATTCCAATGGTCTCTTCGGCGCCCTGGGTTCGGCGCTTAATTTCTTCTAATAAACGTTCGTCATAATCCACAGGTTGAAATTCGGATTTGAGTAACGTGACTAATTCATCCCAATCTGTCGCGAGGGAAACGTTCGCTCTGAACCATACTAAAGCTTTTCCGGAAAATAAGTCGCATGCTTCTTTGAACAGCTGATCTTTATCGACGTTTCGCGCACGGCATAATTCTTCTGTTCTTTCTAAAAATGCGCTTAACGATAATCCTCGTGGATCGCCGGAAAATTGTAAATTCCACTTCGCTACAGGTACAGGTTTAATATTTACAATCGGTGAATTCACTCCAGTGGCGGAGGTGGTAACCAATCCAACGGAACTCTGCGTTACAGGGGTTGTCGGGGTGGTAGCAGTAATTGGTACAGAAGTACTTGCAGCAGTGTCAACATCAGGCGATGGCGACATATTTAAATTCTTCGCTGCTAATTCATAACGCGAAATTAATAAAGCAATCCGAGTAAGCAAAGTTTCTTTATTGTGTGAATCATCTTCAACACTCGGTAGACTATTGTTAAGACGGCCTAAAATATGACTCAATTGCGTTTCGATAAATTGCGCGGTGTTTTTATCCGGTGAAGCCGAAAAATTATTGATCGAAGTTGTTAATTCGTTTTCGATATCCACTATCGCGTCATAATCCTCGTTAAACGCGAAAGGGTACAACGGACGAGTAGGTGCTTTGCCAGCAGCTTCATCTGCTAATACATTTCGTAATAATTTACGTAATTGTGTCACGGCAACATCCCTATGTACGCCCCTGATCTTTAATTCATATTCCAATTGCGCTTTGGTTAAGCGTTCGATCGTAATTCTTAAAACCATGTTGACGAATGCAAGGACAGCAATTCAATAAAGAAAGTTTTCGTAAATAAACTCTAGGTTCAAGGTCGGACACTGCACGAAAATAATGCGAAGGTTCGCCTTCAACGCAAGGAATTAAAATGTCAATCAAATAAATCGTGAAGATCAAGAAAAAAAAGGTACGGCACTGGATTCTAAACAAATGATTACGTAATTGACAACAAAGCCACCGAAGACAACAAAGTTCCAAAAAAAAATCTACGAAAATCCGCTAAAATTAAAAAAAAAATCTGGAATTTAAAAAAAAAGTTTTAACAAAATCTGAAAAATTCTCAAAATTGGGTGGTTATTTTAAAGAATTCTACAAGAAAATTCAACAAAACAGAATATCTCGACACAGGTTTACTAAAACACGGGAAATGTCACGGAAACCTCGAGAAAATTCCAAAAAAAAGTCGAAACAAAATACTGAGAATCGAAAAAAATTCAAATGCGGGAAATATGACACAAAGTTACGGGAAAATTCACGAAAACAGGTCGGAAAACGTACACAACTTTCCAAATAAAAGCGTTTCACGGAAATTCTTCCAATACTCGGGAAAAAATGGCAAGAAAACAGCCCCACGAAGAGGGTGCCAAATTTGTTACGGGCCAATTCTCACTACGAGAATTATGGGACAAAGAAAATCGCACGTTGGCGTGCTAAGAAATTTTCGGTACGGCCAAACGCGCTTTTCTTGGACCCGCAAACAAAAAAAGATGGTAAAGGCCAGCGGCTTGCTCAGAGGAGTAGGGAGGGTTCGTAAAATTTGCTTATAGAGAAAATGCTTAAAGTTGTATACAGGATGCGTCGAAATAAGTGGGCGCCACCTTCCAAAATCCAGCTGGTTTTGTAGGTCCTCGCGGAAGGTCGAGAAACCAGCAGCTCACGTGAATGGAACCTACCTTTACTTGTGCCTTCGCCTGTATAATTAAAGCTTGCAAAATCCTTACACAGCAAGTACAAAAGACACAATAAGACACAGTAAACTTTAAAACACATATAATGATATGAATATTGGTTAAAATATGACAAGTTTAACACCAAAAATCCGAATTACAGGATCTTAATTCCTGAGCACTCAGAGAATAAAACTTGCCGTCGTTGACACACAATATTTATGTTAAAATGACTGTGTGGGTCAAAGGCGTAAAGTTTACAGGAAATGATAGCCTAAAATTAGCGTCGGTACATAATTAATGCAAAACAAACAGTGGCTTCAGGTCACTGTTAATATTTTTTTTATTGATGTAACAACAAAGTCGATACGTTTGAATTTTGCAAGATACGCGTGCCAAGCCGAAAGTTACTTTCCACAAGCACAAAACTTGGTAGTTTTTACCTTTCGTGGATGAGAAGGCTTCGCACAAGATCAAGGTGTCGAATCCATGTAGAAACGGGAAGAAAGGAGTGGTTGATCCTGGGAGATGTTGACTTCGGCGATGCCAGACAGGGCTATATCCGAATAATCGAGGAGATCAACCCCCTGAGCTGCTCTATTTGATGGGGAGCAAACTGCTGTCAACGATGTCAGCAAAATTCTCGAGAACGACGGAGCGAACCAAAAACCAGACACAGCACTTGTACGATTTATTTATTTCCCCCTTTAACCTCACAAAGATCCGAACTAAGTTCGTAGGAACGATTAAAACTTTAATTGTCCAAAACCATGGCGACCATTTTGCTATCACTTTTCTATAAATCCGACATTAATAAGTCGAGGATCTTTTGCACTACAGCAAAACACGATACGGTAAATCGTAAAGATAGCAATATACGCCGCGAGGAAAAAAAAGGGAACGCTCTCCAGAGCTCAACCGTCGTTTTCGGAAGTCTGGCTTTCACTGACTCCAGAATACAATCGAAACCTGCACTTCCCCCTCAAAATTGCACCATCTTATTAAATGTTACGCAAAAAAAAAATTCTGGAAGGAATGTCGCGTGTAGGTTTTGGGAAAACCCTCGGGAAGCAATAGTGCAATGTAGCAAAACAATTAATTCTGAGAAATGTTTTCCAGAGACTCCGTCTGCACGGTGAAAAACATCGCATCAAAGAAGGACCTTGAACAAAACTGAGACTCCTTTGTTTGTAAAATATTCCAAGATGAAAAAAAACACGAACAAGCTTAACAATGCTTAATTCTTTAAAGACGCAATGTAACCAAAAGCATATCCAATATACAAACGGTAATTAAAATAGCGTAACCAATTCTTACGACGCGACAAATGAATTAAGAAATTTATTCATATACAGTGGGGAATTCGAAAATAACATAACAAGTAAACATAATTTAGAAAGGCTTACTCAATCCTTTACCGTCCCATTAAAACAATAAATTACTATTTTAGCCTCTTCACAATACTGAAAATTTCATTAATACCATAATATCAATATAATTGCTTTTGAATCATATTGTAAACTGTAAAGAATCAGGCTTTGGGACTGATACATTCGAAATTTATTTGTTTATTATTATAAAACTAATTGACATTTCTTATAATAAATAAATTACTTCGACTGCTTCAATTTAAAACCGTTACTATTAAACAATTAAAAAGCAACATTTGTCACACACCAAAATGAGCGCAAATGTTTCGGAAAACTATACTTTTTGCATTGGAGTAGATATATTTATATAATTTCCATATGTTTATCGTGTTTTTTTTTGTTAATTCGTTAGTTCTTCCTCAGTACCATAGAGCAAGAAAGATATCTTAATTGCTCTATGTCAGTACTCTTCCTTCGTCAAAATTCTCGTGTTTGATTGCAGTTGCGTTACGTAACCTTCAATATTATTAAAATTATATTTTTAAAATCTATATTTGTTAACTAAGGAACAGGAAACTCGTATTTGTTGTCCAATTATTTGACAACTTTCACAATTATGTTAACTGTCAAAATAATATACGTCGCCATAGGTATCTACCCCCAAATGACGAAAATTGGCATTTTCTTAAAATCGCCAAACATATTTTTTAAATTCTATTACTATTTGCAATCTGTTTACAAACATGCAAATCATATACTGGTAGTTGATATACAGAGTGTTCGAAAAATAGGGGACAATATTTGGAGAATATACTATACACATCCATGACAACAAAACAGTAGAAATATACGCATGCCCGGAAATGAACAATTTCGGATTTAAACGCTCTTTTGTTTCAAACAGTGGGACAGTCTCTAATAGATTTGGTAAAGCATTGACCAAAAATTGTTGGTAAAGATTGCCCGTTAATCTGTTTCAAAAAGTGGGGTCCTGTTAGCTCATCACCAATAATACCAACTCACGCGTTTTTACTGAACTGCTGTTGGTGTCTATTTTGTAAGTTGGTTTTCAAGACATCCTACATTAATGAGTGCGAAATATACTTACAGAAAGATCCTCGGCAACACGATCTAAAATTTCTTCCTCAACACAAGATGTTAAAGTTGTTCTAGGCTTGCCCTATTCACAGTCTCCACCACGCATATTCCTCTCTCGAACGAAAAGTGGTCTGCTTAGTTGCCTTTGATTGGGAAATTATTTGATTATAAAGCTGTTTAACTGCTAATCCGTTATCATGTACACGCCCATACATTAAATGCATATCGGCCAATTCTGAGTATAACAGTTCACGACTGGAAAACTAACAAGAACGAATTAAAAATGAAGATACATACGAAGGCAGCCTTTCAAGTTTTTACAAAAACTAGGAAAGAAAAAAATTCTTTTGGAACAAACTTACTGCTTTTCAAAATATTCGCTTTTAACATTTATACACTTTATCTCAAAAACATCTCAAATTCTTGTATACCATTCAGCGTTAACTGTTCTTCGATCCTTTAAAGTTTAAACCTTAGAGGATTGAAGAACAGTTAACTGTAGCATCAATGTTTTTTAGAATACCAACCGATTTTGATCGACGTTCACGAAATTCATCATTGACGGACGCACGACCACGACGAAATTCTGCAACCCAATTGTTAACAGTCTTCTGATGGTGTTTCATTGTCAAAAGTTGAACCAAGCGATTCTATACGTTATTTTTGAGTTATTCCTTTACTAAAATCGTAAAAAATCATCCAACGAAAACCTTCACGTTAAATTTCCATTTTTTCGCAAAATTGCTTTTTTAATCGTTCATTGTAAACAAACTACTTTCTTTCAATTTCTACGCTGCCACTGTTTTCGCAATAACAAATGTCAAATTTTACGAAAATAGTAACGCCACATTTTAAATAGCGCGACCTTGTGGACGTTTGTAGAAACTTAAAAGGCTGCCCTCGTATATATGTCACCGAATAATTGTAAGAACCGTAAGTTTATAATAAATCTAGCGAGATTGTAAACTGTCGAAAAATTGTGAACGGACAATAAAATTTGCGATATAACGCATACATTTTCGTAAGTTTGTAATCTAACAATGTTTAGCCGTCAAATCGTGAGTTTGAGTGTGACGAAACGCAAGGTGCGCGCCGATTGGTTGAATTACTCACCTGTTTTTATCCTCGCCATCAACGAACTAAACAACCTGATCCTGTGAGTGTTTTTATTTAGTTTTAGTGCTTACAACTGGTTTTTGTTTTCATTTCATTGACAATGAGTGAAACGCAGCCTGTGGATGAACAAATAACTGAACTATCAGTGATAAATAATCCTAGCTTTGTTGATCAGCAACAATTTACCATAGAGCTACAAAAGTACTACAGTGGGCATAATGAAAATGTAAGAAATCTGAATGGACACATGAAGAAGTTAAAAGTGTTATCCAACTGATAGCCGACTACAATCTTGGTAAAGTTTAGGGAAGGCGACCAACTGATAAACAATATCATCATGCTAAAAAATATGATATCATGAATGTTGGTAACGAAAAAGTGCTAATAATGAAAAGAAAAATCCATTCAGATCCAGTGGTACAAATAATTCCAAGCAATGAATACTACCAGCGAATACTTGATACACATATTGCTACGGGTCACGGACGTCGAGACAAAATTGTTCATGCCTTGAGAAATAAATATCTGGTACCAATATTTGCCATAACAATTTTTCTTCGGCTTTGTAAAACATGTCTTTCAAAGAAAACCTTTCCCAAAAGTGGGATAGTCGTAAAGCCATTGATTTCAGACACTTTAATAGGAGGGGACAGGTAGATCTTGTGGACTTTCAATCTTCTCCAGATAAGGAGTACAAATGGCTGCTGCAATATCAAGATCATTTGACCAAATTTTGTTTTTTGCGACCATTAAGAAGCAAAGAGGCTAAAGAAGTGGCAATCGAGGTACTTAAGATATTCTTTGAAGTCGGATGTCCCAATATCCTCCAAAGCGATAATGGGCGTGAGTTTACAGCATCGGTGGTGAAAGAAATAGTAAGTCTATGGCCAGCGTGTAAAATTGTTAATGGGAGACCCAGACATCCACAAAGCCAAGGGAGTATAGAACGCTCAAATCAAGAGGTGAAAAATATGATTCGGGCCTGGATGGTGGATAACAATTCTACCAATTGGTCGATAGGCTGCTACTTTGCCCAATTTCAGAAAAATTCGTCTTACCATTCAACAATTGCGAGAACACCGTTTAAAGCCTTGTTTGGAGATGATCCAAGACTTGGTCTCTCTTCCACCTATTTATCTAAAGACATAATCTCTAAATTGGAAACTGAAGAGGATGTGGAGAAATGTTTTGAGGAGATTAATAAAAGAGAAGATATACAAAATTCAGAAGCACACACGACAAACACAGATGAACAAGAAGATGTACCCGTAGATGGCAATGAAATCATCATTCTAGAAGGAGCCATCATTTCAAACAACTCGCTGATATCCTTCCTAATACACATGAAACTCCTGTAATAATTGAGGAATTAAATATACAAAATTCGGAACTAAACATGACTAAGACAAATGAACAAGGAAAAATACCCGTCATTGACAGTGAAATCTTCATTCTAGACCAAGCCATCATTTCAATCAACTCTAACATACTTCCTAATACAGATGAGAGTCATATAATAATTGAGGAACCAAATACTTTCATATGCCACATTTGTAATAAAGAAGCCTCCGGGGCACATACATGTCTAAAATGTAAAAACGTGATTCACGCAATATGTGGAGTGTCAAATGAAGATGAAGGCTGTAGCTCGCAGTTGATCTGTAATTTGTGCGTGAACGAAATTAGCATCGTGAGAGAAAGAAAAGAATCGTACAAAAATTTAAAAATAACAGCAGAAAAAATGACAGCCCTATCATCTAAGAAATTTAAAGATATCAATATTGGTGCTACTATGTTAGTCGAAGTTCCAAAAGTAGACAGAGGACCTTTGGACAGCAAAAATGTGGTCGGGAAAGTAATAGAGAAAAGGAACGAATTATACAGAGTCGGTACTTCCTTCGGAATTATTAATGATTGGATACCGCGCAATGCTGTCCTTTCGTCACCAGGAGCGACTCTATCTGATGATATCCCAGAGGTCAGAATATTTTACTCTTTTTCCATTTTTAAAACAGAAAATTGTTTTTAACATTGTTTTATTTTAACTTTTTCGTCGTGTTATTGGCATTTTTTTTTCTTTCTTTCAGGTCACTTTACCGTTAAGAACTGTATCTGCAATGTCTTCTTCATTTGGTGGGCGAGGAATGAAACAGTGCAATTGCAAAAAATATATAAAAGGGCAATGCGTTTCCAATAGTTGTAATTGTAAAAAAGCCAATGTTTTGTGTAACTCCAGGTGTCATAAATCTTTGACATGTCACAATAAGTGAAGTAAGATTCTGTAAGCTTTTATTTCAGTATTAGTATGTCATATTAATAAGTTCCTACTAAACCTTACATACGAAGTTCTTATTTTACTAATAAGATTAAGATAGCTATTATAAAATAAACGGCATACCCTAACTAACTATTTTGTTTAGATTTTGTATTTTATTAACCTATTGAGGCATATTTCCTAAACACTCATATGTAATTAAAAGTGCAAGTCTTGACCTTACTATTAAGTTTGATTTGTAACTCTATGGACACAAAGATGTGTCACCAATAACACTGACCAATCAGGGGAAGGTTCACAATTTCGCGGG
>JABXWE010103911.1:0-23225 GCA_014611495.1 Limonius californicus | reverse complement strand
GACAAACACAAATAATTGCTGCCAACCTAACTATATTCTACCAAAAGTTTCCTAGAAATTGTCAACTATTTTTATAAAAAAATTTAAATAAATAATGTAAATGGAAGCCGAAACAGAGAAAATAGTATAAAAAACTCGTTACAGAAGGCCATTCAAGCACTCTTCCGTTCGGATTCGTGCTTGAATATGTTGCCTTCTGTAATTCATGTTTTAATATATTATTCACTGTTTCGACATTAGAATGACATTATTCTCGCACTACTTTTAAGACTAGAATGGAGTTCATTCTTAAACGATTTTGAGTGACATTTTGTTGTCAGCGATTGGTGTGCCTGCGGTCTGACATTAAGTGTATGTTCCCTGCTGAAAGACTTTATCAGATTTGGGTATTATCGCGGTCTGCGGAATTTAAATTGATATATTTTGCATTAAACTATAATGTCGAGTTCGTGTTAAATAAACTTTGAAACGTCGAATTCCCATAACTGACAAACACAAATAATTGCTGCCAACCTAACTATATTCTACCAAAAGTTTCCTAGAAATTGTCTACTATTTTTATAAAAAAATTTAAATAAATAATGTAAATGGAAGCCGAAACAGAGAAAATAGTATAAAAAACTGGTTACAGAAGGCCATTCAAGCACTCTTCCGTTCGGACACTCGCCGCTACGCGGCTCGTGTCCGAATTTCGGATTCGTGCTTGAATATGTGCCTTCTGTAACTCATGTTTTAATATACTATTCTCTGTTTCGACATTGGAATGACATTATTCTCGCACTACTTTTAAGATTAGAATGGAGTTCATTCCTAAACGATTTTGAGTGACATTTTGTTGTCAGCGATTGGTGTGCCTGCGGTCTGACATTAAGTGTATGTTCCCTGCTGAAAGACTTTAGCAGATTTGGGTATTATCGCGGTCTGCGGAATTTAAATTGATACATTTTGCATTAAACTATAATGTCGAGTTCGTGTTAAATAAACTTTGAAACGTCGAATTCCCATAACTGACAAACACAAATAATTGCTGCCAACCTAACTATGTTCTACCAAAAGTTTCCTAGAAATTGTCTATTTTTATAAAAAAAAAATTAAATAAATAATGTAAATGGAAGCCGAAACAGAGAAAATAGTATAAAAAACTCGTTACAGAAGGCCATTCAAGCACTCCTCCGTTCGCTACGCGGCTCGTGTCCGAATTTCGGATTCGTGCTTGAATATGTTGCCTTGTGTAATTCATGTTTTAATATACTATTCTCTGTTTCGACATTAGAATGACATTATTCTCCTCGCACTACTTTTAAGACTAGAATGGAGTTCATTCTTAAACGATTTTGAGTGACATTTTGTTGTCAGCGATTGGTGTGCCTGCGGTCTGACATTAAGTGTATGTTCCCTGCTGAAAGACTTTATCAGATTTGGGTATTATCGCGGTCTGCGGAATTTAAATTGATATATTTTGCATTAAACTATAATGTCGAGTTCGTGTTAAATAAACTTTGAAACGTCGAATTCCCATAACTGACAAACACAAATAATTGCTGCCAACCTAACTATATTCTACCAAAAGTTTCCTAGAAATTGTCTACTATTTTTATAAAAAAATTTAAATAAATAATGTAAATGGAAGCCGAAACAGAGAAAATAGTATAAAAAACTCGTTACAGAAGGCCATTCAAGCACTCCTCCGTTCGCTACGCGGCTCGTGTCCGAATTTCGGATTCGTGCTTGAATATGTTGCCTTCTGTAATTCATGTTTTAATATACTATTCTAACATTATTCTTCTTCTTCTTCCTCTTTTAGCCTTCTTCAATCCATCTTTGGATGTAGGCCTTCCCGAGTTCCCTCCATTTGTTTCTGTCCACCCTAACATTATTATTAAAACTATTTTGACATAAAACAATTTACGAGGATCGATTGATAACTAAGGTCTCCAATCCTATAAAATATGTTTGAGACAAGAGGAAATAATGAAACCGGTGTCAAAATAAAGTAAATTTATTGTACTTCAAACCCACATTTTTAATTTTCTACATAATCACCATTTAGTGTCACACATTTTTCCAAACGCTGTATCCATTTCCTCATTCCGAGCATGAATAAACTTTCTGGTTTACTCTTGATCCACTTGCGCACAGCAGCATGAACTTCGGTATCCGACGTAAAATGGTGACCTTTCAATACCTCCTTCAACTTTGGGAACAACCAGAAGTCTGAAGGTGCCAAATCGGGGCTGAAACAACCGTGAATTTCAGGTTCGTCATTGTCTTCGTCGTTTCGCGGCTGCAATGCGGTCTGGCGTTGTCGTGGTGCAACCAAAAAGTGATTCTTTGCGGCCTTACTCTACGTATACGTTTCTTGAGTAAGGTTTCTCAGTATTTTGCCGAATTAATCGTTGCTCCCTTTGGCAGATACTCCGTATGAGTGACACCCTTTGCATCCCAAAATATCGTGAGCATGGTTTCGTGTGCTGAAGGAACTGTTTTGAATTTCCTTACGCCCAGAGATGAAGGGTGACGATATTCCATCGACTGCCGCTTGTCATCAGGGTCGTAATGATGAACCCAAGATTCGTCCCCGGTGGTGATGTTTATGAGAAAATCATATCGTTGACGACGATACTGGTTAAGGAGTTCTTGGCAAACGTTTTTCTCTGTTCTTTCATGATATCCGTCAATTGTCGCGGAACCCACCTGGCGCAGATTTGTCTGTAATTCAACGTCTGGATAATGTGCTGCACTCTTTCTTGACTAATGCCCAGTCGCAGAGCAATTTCTCTTTGCTTAATTCGGCGATTTCCTTGAATCAGCGCATCCACTCGTTTTTGATTCTCCTCATGCGTCACTGAAATTGGTCGTCCTGATCGTTTTTCATCAAACACCTTCATCTCGCCCTCATTGCAGATTTTTGCACGTCGAACCCATTGGCGAGCATTCTTCACATCCATACAAACATTGCCATAAACAGCTTTCAAACGGAACTGCTGTTTAACACGTGTTCGCGAACAGTTTCTTTGAAGTTACCGCTCAAGTAGCGAACTTTGGCCGAACTCCCCAACCCACACGAACTGCAGCGGTTCGAGAACAGTTAGCGAACTGTTCCCGAACTATTCGCGAACTTGGTCTGTACGCGGCATTACGCAACGGCGCGACACAGGAAACTGAAACTTTGCACGTTTAGACGAGACACTCGAGGCTACCGAATGCAGGCTAGAACTTATTTCTATCCCCACTACTCCCCTTAGTTATCAATCAACCCTCGTAATATATCACTTTGAAAACTAAACTCTAATTCAATTCCGCCATGTAATAGAACAAAACTCGCTTACTTGTATCAACCCTCCAAGATCAATCTTCAACTTGGCTTCAGGGTTAAGATCACTTATAATTAATCCAAGAGCTGAAGCTTCAGGTACAGTTCGAAAGGCTCTAAGAAAATTTCCAGGCTGACAGGGCATGCCCTGTGAAGTTTGAAGCATATGGAACAGAAAACCAAGCTCACAAGACAAACAGAACTCCTTGGGGCACAAATGCGACAACAAAGCTGCTCTTAGAGGTTCCGTATAGTACAACACCTGCTCAAAATAAAATAATAAACCACGGATATGATTGTCGGGCGTAACGAAATACCTGAATCATGGTGTTGCAATAAGAATTTGGTAGAGTTGCCTCTAAGCCAGGAAACCCCGTTTTGTTGAATTGGTCAAACTGGAAATCTTCATTGCCCAACTTGGTGTACTTTAAATCCACTTTCCGGTATCTCTTGGGAATTGCTACAAAGCCACTGCCATCTTCAGACATCTGCTTTGCGGAGCGGCTCTCTTGACAGTGCTTTGCAGAAGGCCTACAGCTGTTTTTATCCAGAGTGTACATAACCTGAAATTTCATTTTTTTAAGCAATTTGATGAATCTCATTGTGTATATTTTTAATCAACTTATTTTGTCCAACAAAAAAGGGGAAGTAAGAAAAAACCTAAGTAACAACAACCAAGAATTTATTCGACAATAAATAACCATTATACAAGTTAAATAGAAACGTAGGAAAATTCTAAAATTAAATCACAAAATTAAATTATAAAACTCAATAATTCGATGTGAAAGGTCATCACAGCTCCATATTTAAATACTAGAAGGAACTAAAACGCAAAATTTCTTAGGTACCAAAAACAGTCTTATAAAGTTCCAAACGATAATTCAACAATCCATTTCTACAATTAGTAACACATAAACAATTCTCTACTCGTCCGCTCATATTAGACTTTTCCTTTCCAAAGTGGAACTTAAAATGGGCAGAAAGGAAAATGGATGTTAATGCTATTAAACAAAAAGGAAAATGGAATGGATGCGAACAGAAGCAGAGAATTGTTTTCAATAAACCGAAACACGTCCAATAATAATCTTTTCCAACCTATTAGCTTTAAGCATAACACCTTTAAAACTTACATACAATGCTCAATGCTAATTCCTATCAAATCTAACAAAAGTATACAGAAGGTAATTTATTAGATCTCACTTGATTACGCCTGGAAGCCTTCGGATTGGGGGCATAGCCAATGGGCCCTTGCATTTTCATTGTGCGCAATATTTCCGAATCAATTGGTTGAGCTTTACTGAAAGTTAAAGATCGAATCATGCAACTGCTTCTACTTACTTGTTACTACTACTTACCGGTAACACTTCTGCATGAGATGTTCAGGCCAATCGGATGCTAAAGGCATGTCCGTGTTGACAATGGGCAGTGGAACAATTGACAAAGGCGTCTCGTAGTCGTCTATTGCGAAACTTGGGAAGGGAGTAACTTGATCTGCATGCTCAGTCATACGGGAAAATGTATTAAACATTGGTTCAGTTGTGGCAGAGAACAGGTGAATGGAACCCGCATTGTCCCCAAATGCCATTGCTTGACTTGTTGTGCACATGTCAAAAGCGAGACACATTGCACCTAAACCAAATAATTTGACTGAATTACTGAAATACTTTTAAATGGAGCATAAGCACAAATTGTTTTCAGTACAATCACTTTCCTAGAGCTCCCAGGACGATTTTTCGGAATTCTGGGATCCTAATAATTAAATTTGGGATACATTTGCTATAAATAATTCACAATATAATCACACGTTCAAAATTTAGCCTAGATGGGGGAATTTACATATCAGTTGTAGTTATATTTTAACGGTGGAAATATAACAAGAATAATGACTTTATCAAATGTAAAGACAACTAACAAGAACAGAAATTAGAGAGGCTACAGGCGTGTGACCTTTCTGTAAAACAGACTTACATCAAGGGCGTATCCAGGGGGGAGGGCCGGTCCCCCCTTCCAAGGTGGGAAAAAATTAAAATAAAGCAGAAAAAATAAAACCAACAAATTTCTGAAAAATTGATGAATAGGTTGCTTGTTGTTACGTCAACATTTTGAAAGAAACTAATTACGAAATAGAGACCCTCGCGCCATCTGTTAAAAGTCATGAGAACGACAACCTGTACGTGTATTATACACGTACAGTTTGTAGTTCTTATGACTTCTCACAGATGGATGTATAGTTAGCTCGTGGCAACAAGGACCTTTTTAGAATAATCGCGTCTCAATTCAGATGCATTAACAACAAGAATATTCCAGAGGCTATTTACCTGGTACATATATATATATATATACGCGCGCATTTCGGTTTGATTGGATCCAACCGACATAAATATTTCCGCCCACAATCAAGCAATCCCCTTTTCAAACCAAGCCCGATATCTAAGGATCACCTTCATCACCCTGAAAAAAGTCCGAAACCGTTCCAATCTTCGTCGACGCATCCAAGGCCGCTTCCACGGCTGCGACTCCCGAACCCTCCTCCACATCTATAACACCATCATTCGCCCCGTCACAATACCGAGCCCTCGTATACGCCACTCTCAAACCCCATCTCCTCCATTAAATTGCAGTATGCGAAAGACAAATTCTCCGTCGCATATTCCGTCTTCACAGAGAACACTCCAGCCGCTGTTATGCTCTTTTAGAATTCGGCGCTTTATATGAATTAATTCCGTAATTTGTTTGCCGCTTCGTAAGAATTAATAACGCTATTTTAATTGCCGTTTGTATATTGGATACAGTTTTGGTTACATTGCGTCTTTGAAGAATTGAGCACTGTTGAGTTTGTTGGTGTTTTCCGTCCTGAAATAATTTATGACCAAAGGAGTCCCAGAGTTGTTCAAGGTTTTTCTTTGTGGGATGTTTTTCACCGTGCAGACGGAATTTCTAGAAACACTTTTGTTAAACAGTGCTAGTATTCAGGAATTGTTTTTCGGCCACATGTGTTAAAAATCTTTCTAGAACATTTCATCACATGTCGAAATATGGTGCAATCTTTTTGGGGGGAGAGTGGAGATTCCCGTTACGTTTTTAAGTCAGTCGAAGGTAGACCCTTAAGAGAGACGGACGTAACTTCGAATATCGATTACTTTTCCTTCGCGGCGCTTCTGCTAAATTTTACCGTTTCGCTGTTTGCTGTAGAGCAAAATTAAATCGACTTAAGTCGGATATACAAATAATAGCAGAATGTTCGCCTTGGTTTTGGATAATTAAAGATAATAATTGCTCCCGTCGATTTAGTTCGGATTTCTGTGAGGTGAAAAGAAAAAAAGAAATCGTGCAAGTGTTTTGCTGGAAATTGTTTTGTTCCCGTCGTCCGAGAAGTCTCGCTTCTGTCTCCACATTAGCTGACCTCGTTGAAAGCAACTTGGCACTCTACAGGGGCGTAACAGCTACATCTCGTTCCAACGCTGCCCCGAAGAACGTTGTCTTCCTTCCCTTTTTTTTGGCCCTGCATCTGGAAATCGCCGCTACATTGTGCTTGCCTCGTTTTAAGCCATCCACCGAAATTCAAGGTAAAAACCCAGTTTGGTGTTGTGATAAAGAAACCTTTTTTTTGCTCGCGTTAACTTGCAGACTTCAAATTTAACTACATGTAAATAAAAAAAAACGACCTTCAGTCGCCATATGTGGTGTTAGTGGTTTATTATAAAACTACCAGATTATGAATTTGTGAACTACAGCGTCGCTGGCGTTACGTAGCTGTATGCAAAACGTAAATCGTTGCACCAGTGGCGGCGAGTTTTTTTTCTGAACGTTCAAAAATTAAGATTATGTAATCCAGACTTATAGCGTTATCACTTGTTGTCATTTTCTTGTATTGTCATTGTTAACCGTTTAATTATATGTGTGTTTAAAGTTTACTGCCTCTTATTGTATCTTTTGTACTTGTTTGTGTAAGAATTTTACAAGCTTTAAATATACAGGAGGAGGCACAATAACGGTAAGTTCGATTCCCGTAAGCTGTTGGCTTCTCGGCCTTCCACGAGGACCTACATTCAGCTGGATTTGGAAGTCGGCGCCCACTTATTTTGACTCGCCCTGTACACACCTAAAAATGTTCTCCCATAAGCGATTTTCACGAACTCCCCCTACTCCTCTGAGCTAAGCTGTAGGCCTTTTTCCATCTATCTGGTTACGGGTCGTCGGAAAAGCTCGATTGGCCTGTAACACCACCTAGTCCACATCGACCAGGAAACCGCTGCGATATGCGACCGCCTCACCCTCCTTCAGCAGAAGTACATCTCTCACACCCTTCATCAAGGCATTCCTACCGCCAACGAAAACCTCATGACATCCCACAAACCCCCAAACGGTGATCTCGTCCCAGTCAACCGTGTTCCCAGGAAACCCCGGAGGAAACTCTCTCACCCTTTCCGCTCTCCTATCTCCCCTGTACCCTGACCTCCCTGGAATCCTCATTGACATAGTGGAGAACACATGTCACTGCCAATGAGGTGAACGAACGACCTCCGTGACCCGTGTGACCTTCCAAATGTGGTACCGTACATCTTAGGTACGCCCCCCCCCCCCCATTCAGGTATTTCTCTTTTTTTAGGATACCACAACATTTACCCCCCCCCCAGCATTATAGCACTCCAGCTAGCAGACACCACCAACCCACCATTAGCCCATCAAGATGCCGCCAACCCAGAAGATGAAGAAACGAAGCCCAGGACTGAAGAGGCCCAACGCCTAGAACGGTCCACCGCCATATACATTTTAAGTTAACATAGTAATAAAATGACATTTATTATTTTAAGTTTTATGAATAAACGTATTTTCAATTCAATTCAATCGGTTAGAGTCTGTACAGTTAAGTTATATACACACACAAGTGTGTGCAATTTTTATGACAGTAAAATTTATTGTTTCGTGCCATCTACTTCATTGAATAAATTATACGAAAATTGACATTAGAAAGTTTTTTTGTACGAATGGTAAGTATTGACGTTTATTTGGGTATCTACGTTTGCACGTGTTATGCCGCGTCCACACCAACGTTTAGTAAAAGTTATACTTTATTTTGTTGCAGGGAATTTAAAACGAAAGAAAAGTACCAGCACCCGCAGCAGCAGTGATGAGGGCAACGAAGTACAACCACCCTATGCTTCAGACACTGCAACTGCGAGGCCTTCTTGTATGGTGCAAACCACGGTGCCAGACAGTGATATAATGGAAGAACTGCGATTTTGTGGCAGATGCCAAACACTTCAAGAAGAAATTCAATCACCAGTGGCTGGACACACATTCACCAGGGTTAGTTTACTCAAGGCAACTCGAAGGTGCTTTTTGTAAATATTCTGTGTTGTTTCCGCCGTCAGTCAGCATGAGGAGAGGTGGTTGGGGTTCTTTCATCATCAGCCTTTCACTAAGTACAAGGACATGCACGATTATTGCAAAGCACAAGTACAGACCCAGGGACATAAGGCTGCAATGGAATCTGCAAAATCATTCATGGAGGCCGTTCCAGTGGACATCCTACCTCACCAATCTTCGCAAAAATTAATAGATAAAAACAAAGTACTGTCCTCAGTTGTTTCCTGCATCATTTTTTCCGGCACCCATGACTTACCTCTCAGAGGCAAAAATCTGAAAGAAGGCGTACTTATGGACTTATGGCGTTTACGCATCGAAGCAAGTGATTCACAATTAAATCACCATTTTGAGCATGGACCGAAAAACGCGTCATGCCTATCACCTATCCTACAAAATAAAATAATTGATCTATGTGGCGCTACAATCAGGGAACAAATCGTCACAACGATTAAGGAAACTTACGTTTACAGCATTATGGCTGACGAAACATCTGATATTCGGGCAAAGAACAGCTGTCTATTAAAAAGCCATTGAAGATTTTGTGACAAATTTAAACCTAGACTCTCATAAGGGTGTGGGATTAGGCTTCGACGAATGTTCCACCATGTCTGGGAAAGCAGAGGGTGTGCAGGCGATCTTGAGACAAAAGTACAATAAAAGCCTTGTATTTCCATTGCTCCTCCCACAAGCTAAACCTTGTCGTGAGCGACTTAAACGTTATCCCAGAAATTCGAAAGTGCGTTGGAACTATCAAGGAGATAATCATATTTTTTCGCGAGTCCATTTTACAACGCAAGCTTATTGCGAACATTCCTAAATTGTGTGACACTAGATGATCAGAGAAGTACAAGAGCATCCGCGTTTTTAAGGATCACGTCGTCGATATTGTCGAAGCATTAGAAACGTGAGCTGAAGAAGTTAATGCAGCAAAAGAACAAATGCATATCAAACGCATGCAGCGGCGTGCAAATTTTCTTTTGTTGTGTCAGTAGCATTAATTGCCAAGTATTCCTCTATACTGAAACCCGTAGCAAATACACTTCAATTGAAGGCACCTATCGTCATGCTAAGAGAGCATCGGGAAGATGCGGAGAACGTCACAGCTAACGTTTTTGAAAGAAATATAGTCTGTCCCAGACCTAAAATTCAGTATTGCTCTTATGAACAGTGGTGCTGCCAGATGTATTCCTCTATTGGTTTCTTAATACCAACGAAAACCTTCAATGTTATGACTTCTAATCCTCTTAAGTTAAGCATAACAGCTGGCATTAGAAGGGATTACGCGCAGTGTTTCGTCCTTTTACCAGTGATACTCCGATAGCTCGCAATCAACGGACTGGTGTAAAAGGGAACTCTCATTAGTTTAGGACTTATTCAATTTAATTGTACGAACTTTATTGCATTAATAATTAATAAGTTTCAACTTAAACTCTTACCAACAGCATTTATCTATTGAATGCTTATTTACGTCCAATATGTACAAATAAATTCTTTACTTTCAATGAGTAATTGTTTGACGACCCCTGAAATCCAGCGGTAAAAGATTGCTTCAGAATAGCCGCAGGTAAAAGAAAAGTGGCAACGCTGTGTAAAATTTCTCCATTAGAATTACACTGCCCTATGCTACCTGTACTGAATTTTAAGCCTGGGACAGACTACAGGCGCCATTGCAAAGCATTTGAATGTTGATATAACCGCCACTCGCGTTGCTGGTCGACAAATGAAGCTACCATCCTGTCGGAAATCCATCCAAATTTTGGAGAAGGTCTCTATTAATTCCTTACTTGGATTCCATCATATCATCTTTAGAAGTCAGATTCGCTGCAGACAAATCGTTTGCATTTTCATTGACACATTTCCATCCGAGTAACATGGGAGATGTTTCATTGGAAGAATAGAATGAAAGAGGTAAAAGAAACGCCAGATATCATCGAGGTTTTAAAAAAGAGCAAATAACTTTGCAACCATTAGAAAGGCGCTACTGCTTTTGCTTTCACAGCCCCGCACAGCAAGCACTATAGAGCATTCATTCAGCTCCCTTCGCCAAACTAAAACATGGCTTAGAAGCACTATTAGTGAAAATAGGTTAAATGGGTTAGCCATGCTAAATAATCATCGTCAATGGGTATTCTCAAACAAAGAACGATTAGTGGAAGCGAAGTTAGAAAATTTGCAATTAATCCTCGCAAACAGCTGTTCAAAAATTGATTTTATTACTAATAGTGTTTTTCTTTTGCTCCCCCCCCCCCATGGACCCCCTTCCACCAGAGGGAAGTTGGTTTCAGAAAGCTGCCCCCCCCCTTTGCTGTAGATTACTATAAATCTACTTGAGAGGACTAAGTTCGCCTGACAAAATGGTCCTATGGCAAAGCAGCTGCCTATTAAACTACTCAAAAATGAGTGGGGATATTGGAAGACACTTAAAGACAACACCAATTGCATTTATAATAGAAAAACTACCAAAACAACAAAGTGTAACGTCTATTTAGTAATGAACATGAAAATTACAACAAAAGTATGTAGCGACACAAGCTACCCTCCGAAATTTCCAGAGAGGTTGTTGGTCAATAGCAGCCACATTCCTCTGGTGAAAACGCGTACTTTCCCATGCTGCTGACGTAAATCATTTTACCCTTATAAGATAGCGTGGGAAGGTACCCAACCCCATTCCAGTGCAGCAGCCGTGCGCGTGTGGATATTATTGTTATTTTTCCCTCGTGTTTTGTTGTCTTGAAATTGTTGTTATTTGTTGTAAATAAATTGTTGCATATACGTGGTAGTTTTTTCACATATAAGCTTACCAAAGGTACGTTTAAAGAAGAAATTTAACAATATTATAATGAAAATCGTTATTGTCTCCTTTCACTTAACTTAAATTTATTAAATTCTAATAATGCGTGGCACCTCCTCTGGCAGTAATAACTGCTCTGCACTTTGCTGGCATAGTCTCAATGCAATTATCAATATGTTCTTGTGGAATTTGATGGCACAGTACCGGCACTGCATCTCTCAGTAGTAGGCCTTGATGATCCAGCTGTCTCTGCAAAAGGTGCCATGCATGCTCGATGGGGTTGAGGTCTGGAGATAACGGAGGAAGAGCAAGATGGTTTATTTCCTCATCTCGAAGCATCCCTAAAATAACCCGAGCACGATGCAGCCTTGCGTTGTCATCAAGAAAAACAAAATATTCCCGTCCAACAGCATTGCGACGGTTACGAACATTGTCCATATTGATCTCTTGGGCATAACGTTGGCCCGTGAGTGCACCATTAAAGATGTGGACGTCAGTACGCCACCCTAAAGAAATTCCAGCCCCTACCATAAGACCACCACCACCAAAGACAACGACCGGTTAGGTATACTGGGGTAAAGTACGATGTCCGACAGTACGATATACTCTTTGATGCTGGTTATCATTGCTGAGACAATATCAGGACTCGTCTGAAAACAGTGTAACATCCCAGGGTGTCGTTTCTTGAAGCCTACGTCTTTACCATTCCACACGGTGTCTTCGTTAAGCCACAGTTCTTTCAGGACATCTCAAGGGGCGGTATGAGATAAGTCCTACCTCAAACAATCGATTTCTCACAGTTTGGTCGGAGACTGGATTTTCTGTGGCATTCTGGAGCACTTGCTGTAGATGAGATGTCAAGCAGTTCTTTATTATGTTCATTTAATTGTGCCATCTGAAGGCCAATTTCACAAAGTCTTTGAAAGTTCCTTTTGTAGGCTAGATTTGCCGATCAACAACAATTCTTGGAAATGTTGACTCTCGGAAGTCGCACGTGTTATTTCGTTCCAGAATTATTGCACCATATTTCGCAATGTGGTGTAATCTTTTTGGCCAATGCAGGTTCGCATTGCGTTTCCTCAGCAGTCGGACTTAACATCTTCTTCGACCGAGTCGAACTTAACATCTCCGTCGCTGGCAATAAGCGCCGTAATCAAGTACTGCAGGGGCGGCTTGGGTTTTCGATGGGTGTCCATCGCGTGAATTTCGTACGCTGTTTTCACCGTGGGGTGAACAGAACCATCGACAAGTGTCGGATTCAAAGGAACACGCTGGAATTTTAACCCTTGAAGGGGAATTCATTGCAAATTTGCCGATCGTCTGTGGCGGGTTATTATCGAGCCCATTTCTTGTTCATGTACATGTGCCGTTGCTGCGACGAACTAGGAAGGGCGCAGCAGCGAATATTTCGTTCCAAAATTCCCCGAAGAAAGACGTCTACCTTTTTTCCGGATCTGAGAACACCCCAGATTGTACCTGCGGAATTTTTCTGCATCTTAAGAACACTCCAAAATTGTGTCTGCCTCTCTCTCTGCTCCATTCACCGAAAGTCAAGGTAAAATAACTAGTTTTTGTGTTGTGAAAAAAAAACCTTTTACGCGTTTCACTTTCAAAATTCAAGTGATTGAATCTTTTTTTTTTGATGCGACAAAAGAAGACCTTTAGTCGTCAATTGTCATTTTCTTTTACTGTTAATTGTAAAAAGTAATTATAGATTGTATTGTTCTTGTAAACTCAGACGCCACTGACTACGTAGATTTGTTTGAAGAATTTAAATGCCATAAGCCAGGGGCGGCGAGCCTCCTTTCTGAATGTTCAATTAACCGTTTGTAGTATTGAACTATAATATCACCATTTCCTGTCATTTTTGTATTATCATTTATTTCCAATAGTTTAATTATATCTGTTTTGACATTTATTACATTTTTTGTTTTTTTTCTGTGTGCATGAACTTTGTAAACTTTATAAAAAGGAGGGAGGCACAATAAAGGTGAATCCGATTCCCGTAAGCTGTTCGCTTCTCGGCCTTCCACGAGAACCTGCAATCAGCTGTGATTTGGAAGACGACGCCCGTTAATTTCGACATGCCCTGTACACAACTAGGAAGATTTCTTGCCTTAAGCGATTTCCGTGGACCTCCCCTACTCCTCTGAGCTAAACTGTAGGCCTTTTTCCACCTATCCTGTTACGGGTCGACGAAAAAGCTCGTTTGGCCCGTAACATCTTGCATTAATTACCAGAAGTCGATGCTCACGAGGTGGTGTGATGCGAAAATATCCATTTCCAGGCCTTCTTACAGTTATACCTGTTCCCCTAAGGTGCGAAAGGGCACTTGAAATTACGCTCTGCGTGGTGCCTAACATATCAGTAATATCGACCTGGCGATCTCCTCTTCGATGCATAGCAACGGCTAAATTTCGTTGTTCTATTGTTAAATGGTTTCCCTGCATTGTTGTTTATTAAGAACACACGAACAAAAAAACAATAAACAAAAAAGAACTTAAGAAGACAGTAGAGATTATTCAATCAAACACACAAACTCGACTTGACATTAATACGGTTAAACAATTGCAACTGGATTCGATTGATTTTCAACATCAAACATTTCCGCTTGCTCTAATTATCAATAATAGACAACCATTAGCCACCAAATACAAACATATATGCGTTATATTACAATAGCCCTATTCATTTTTGAGTAGTTTATACGAAATATTCTACAAAAAAATGGCGATCTTAATAAGAAATGAATTAACATCAGATTATACAAATAACTTTCCCATTTAAAAATCTAGAGGGGTGTTCGAGCTATAACAAAAATAAGAGATACTGCAAGCTTGGGCCCTTTTTGTAAAACAGAATATAGATTGATTGAGACGGCCAAATTCACCTCACACGTGGACGATTCTATATTTCAATGCTAAAATTTTAAGGTACGCGAAACACACTTAGGTCAGCAAATCAAGAAATGCAATTCATAGAATTTATGATGTTACTGCTGAGTAAAACTGTTGCAATTTGAAAGAATTCTATATTTCTGAAATAACTGGGAGCCCTATATTCCACTAAAACAAAAACTTAAAAACAATACCTGGATTTTCCATCTGCAACAGACAAAGCCTTGGCTCAGACAACGCTACAGTATCCACCAACTGGGCCTGTCCAAGAGCAGAAACAACAGCCAATCTGGACGAGACTGAAGGTAAAAATCTAAGATACAGAGGATCCAAAACTGTCTGTATTGGAGACACTGCCCGCATCATCCTCAAATCGTATACCATCAGAAATCTGTCCACTGAAAGGTTTCCCTGCCTGCAATTGTAAGTTTGTATTTCTGCTCACTCAGCAGACTAGAATTTACCTGCTACTAAAGCCACAAGTGACAAGTAAGTTTCCTTGAACATCAAAATCGCTAAGACTGCCACTGTGCGTTTCAAGAGTGTGTTCCACCTTGAGCGTATTGGGGTCGCGAAGGTCTATCCGGCCTAGTGGGTCGCCTGCACATACAAACCGACTGTGTCCGCGCAGCATCACACAACCTGTTTCTCTTACATCCACCTAAAATGTTACTTTAGTCCTCTTAACTTTAAAAAACATAAAAAATAATTTAAGTTAGAAGTTATACTTATATACAGCAGTTTTATGTAAAATCCTTGTAATATAATCGGCATCAAACAATTACAGTATAAAGCATTCCAAAGTAAAATCCAATATGATTGCTCGAGGACATGGAATCAACTTTGATACAAAGGTTTCTGCAGGGTGTTCTCAAATTGAAATATGTATTTTTAAAAACATAAAATTGTGAGAAAATGAAACAAAATATTTCGAAAATAAATTTAAAATATGGCTTGCATTAAAAAAAATATAAGGGCTCTTTTTCTATTTCCTGTTAGTAAGAATATTTTTGGAAATGTAGTTTACCACCATATTCTCTACTTAATTAAGCTTTAAAGCTCCATATCTCTGTAACGATGCCAAATGTTTAAAAAGTGTACTAAACTTCATTTGTTGAGCATTGAGCTAGAACGTAAACAAACGCTTGACAGGTGCATTGATTTACCGGATGTGTATTTACGTAATATTCCTTGCGTTTGTAAATTAACCTTCGCGCCGTCGGAATTCTTTTTTAGAAGATTACACGTTTCTGGAACACCTTGCTCCATTTTAGAAAAATAAGCACCAGGCACTGTACAAACGCTCCTAAAACCGATAAACACTGCTCAAAAAGCACACAAACTTAACTCTGTAATTACGAGTGCAAAGTAAAGGTTTTGAGCATCAATTACTCGTTAAGTAATGAGGCATTAGCGTTATCTAGCGTAAACCAATCACAGCGCGCGCTCGGGTGAGTCAAACACGTGCGTTTGTTTACGTTCTAGCTCAATGCTCAACAAACGAAGTTTAGATGATTTGGGGCTTAAATAACCTCAGCTATATGTGGTTAAAGTTTTTCACATATGTTTAAAATCACCCTGTATACTAAGCTAAATATTGTCATGTCAGAAATATCAGCAAATAATGAAAATAATCAAATATTTGCAAAAACGAGTGTTATAGGGTTACCATATATTTTAAGAGTTTTGCCACATTTCTTTTGGTTTCTGTGATTAGAATTGTAATTTTTACCTATGATAGCTGAAAGATTTAAATTTTTAATATACTACAAAATCGTTTTTCACTGTAAACTTTAAGAATTGCTAATATACAAAATATTGTATTTAAAAATTACAAGATTGCCGTCATTTCTGGTAATTTCCCAAATGTTTAGTAAATAAATTATGTAGAAAACATGATCCTAAACTGTAATTCTGATAATAACTTCCTAGTGAAAATTACAAGGGTTTTTTTTTAATTCATATTGTATTATAAGCAAGATATTATTCCAGCAAAATTAGATAAAATTATATTGGTAACTGGACCAAATGGCACGTCATATTTACAGTTGTCTTAGATTGATTCCTTTTCATAGAATTGTTGGTTTGGCCAGAATACCAAAATGATTACAATAAATCTTCTCAAATAATTCTTAAATCATTTGAAAGGAACCTTATATTATAATAAATTATAAACACAACTAGCAGTGAATAAAAATAAATAAATCCTTTTAACTTTAGTAACATGAGTTTTGAGTTTAAAATTTTTATTTGATTTGATGTTACTTTAACTGATCAGTCAATTCAAATAGTTGTTTTTTTATAGTTCAATTGATAATGCGCTTAATTTGCTATAATAACTGTCATAGTTGCATTTGCATTAAATTCCAATTTATTTCGTATTTTGCAACAATAAGTTCTTTTTTTACGATTTCAATGTTCACCAACAATCTACGAATTTACCTAAAATAACAAACTAAATACTTGTAAAAATCGTTCTAAAATTTGAAAAACAGTGTAGTAGATGTGATAAATTCACTTTGTATGTCCTCCAGCAGCCATTTTTACATAACGTGTATCATATGTTTTGCAATACTCTATAGAAAATACTGTCAACATAACCTCAATTAACTAACTACAGTCTACAGCGTCAATTTAGTCACTTACCAAACTCGTTTCTTTACAGTGTGACAAATTAAAGTCTATCATTTTGTCCTGATGCCCAGCCAAAAGAATCCTTGAAGGCGAAAGCTGCAGCATGCACTGCATTTCAGACATATTCAGCGAGCTGAAATCATCACCTATCATATTATATACTTTCATCACAGCATTTTATTACATACGTATGAGTAAAAACAGGTATTCCTCGGCGAATCTGACACCGCAACATGCCTGCAGTTAAAACCAATATCCCCTCATCGATGGTAACAATTTGCCTGATATCTTGTGTGGCATGAACTTGAAATGATGTGTACTTCTGCATTCCACCTCCGAAATACGATGTAACATGACCCTGAGAGCCGTTTTACATTAATATCGTAAATTTAATGAAAATTTAATGTACATACTCCTTGGTTTCCCATCCATAATAATTCCTCGTTTTGATCAAACGCCAACGCACACACACCATATCTGTCACCACCATCGGCTAAGACACACTGGGTTTGCATGTATTCACTTTCCATGCCAGCAATTTCTGACGTTTCGGCGTTTCCGACTACCGCTAGCTAGATAATAAAGAGAAAAAGCTTTACTGTGGTTATAATAATAAATAAACAACTTACTCCTGATTGATCGAAATACATTTCGTGCAGTGCAAATTATTACACTCTGATAGAACCTTCGCTATGAGTGCCTACATGCCTAATTTTAAGATGTTATTTAGAATTTCTTTAACAGAAATACGAAAGCTTAACTAATTAAATTAAAATTGACAAATAACTAACCTACAAAAATACAGCTGTATTGTACCCGAATGACATAACGGAAGTGGTTCTTGTAGTTCCTCCGTAGCTCCAACACTTTATCATTCGAACTACTTACTTTTAATATTAAATAATAATTATATGTATATTTAAGAACGTATTATTTAACTTTGATAATATGACAGAATAAATAAAGCTTGTCGTAATTTTGTTGTCATAGTTTTTAACTAAAAATAAAATGAGTGGGCACCTCTTACAAACTCAAAATACCTACTAAATGTAGGGTATTCCCACAATTAGCCAGTTTTATTCAAAAAATTAAAAATCTCTCATGCTCGCAATTATTTACTTACCAATAGTTATAATGAGAATCCAAATGAGTCAACATTTCTATCTTACATAAAAAAATAAGCTCACTACCTATAGGTTTGTTTTCTTCCTTAAATATAAAGTTTCTGTTAGTTATTCATAAGTTTTTTTTTTTATGTAGCACAGTTAATAAAACACAGCGAATAATAATGATGAAAGCATATAACTCAACTTTTATTACTAAGGCTTACACGAGGTGAATACATCTTGTTACAACATACATACATTATCAAAAGTGATTACAAAAATATGTGTGTTAGTTACATTTTCTTTTCACCAACCTTTCGTTGCCAACTTAACCTAAATTGATAGATATTTGATTAAACAGATGAACCATTCAACAGTTTCCTGTCTGAGCAACATAATTCCCATCCACAGTTCTTGACTTGGTTTCTGGAAGTTAGTGCTTCTTTTCGTAGCATCTTCTTTACATCATAGTATGTATCTACGTTATATAATTTTATGAGCATTTATATGTTTCTCACAATATTTTCTCCATCTATTTCTTTTAGGATCCTTGTTTATTTTCACTCTCCATCTTCTTGGCCTATTTTATTTGGTCGTAGCATTACTACTTGGAGTTTTACATAGGTACTAAATATTAATACAATGTTCAGGGGGTTTCTCTCATTTCGTTTTACATTTATTTCGACGTTTTCTGTTCGTCCTGTTTTATCATCTTGTGTACTGTAGGTTGTATTTGAGGTTTCTAATATTTCTCTTAACTTTGTTTGGAAATCTAATAATTAGAGAAAGTTTGCATTAAGGTTATTTGGGCCTTTTCTTGGGAAAAGAAAACCGAGCCCATTATTAAAATTTTCATAGCTCACCACTGGTTACAGACACAGCTGGATACAGGTACTTTATACATGTATGTACCTGAAAATTATGGGTACAAATCAGGTAATTTTTATGAAAATAAAAAAGAACCGCCAGTTTTTAAAAAGTTTATTTGTAAACATATTTCAAAATACGTATTATTGCATTGCGATTTTTTAAATATTAATACTGTTTCAAAACAATAATCCACAGCCTGTTTCTACTAGGGGTTAGAATTTGGCCAGCGATACTAAAAAGCCGTTCCACAGATGCAGTCAAAGGCAAAATGGTATTACACATTTTGAAAATGTTTAATATGTTTTGATAAATTAATAAAGATTTATCGTCTTTTGATTTGTCTTGTAAATATTTTACACGTTCTATCTTAATTCCATATTTAAAATGAGAGCCATTAAAACTATTTAGCATTTTTTTGTGATCTATCCACCTAAAATGTATTGGTGTTGAAAACTGAAATTTTTACATGCATTCTAATACGACTAATAAATAATTAGGTATTATAATAATGAATTAACCAGTTAAGCAAGAATAACATTTTAATAATAATATTGGATTTTTTAATTGATGCTTTAGATATTACAAACTTATACACGCAAATCTTAAAATAAAATTTTCTTTAAGTTGTAAAAGATAACAGAAATATAAAAAATAGCACTTCTAATTGTGGTTTTCAGTCAAAACTTTTCCGTGGAAAATAAGTTACTAATTTATAAAACCGCAATTAAACATACAGGGAATCTTTTTTAGTATACATTGCCTATGTATACTTTTAAAAAGAATGCATAAATTACGCCTATTATGTAGGCAACCAACTATACGACAACTAAAAAACAGAAGCAAACGTCGCTGTAGTTGTGAATTATTTTTATATTTATATTTTAGTTCAGTTGTTCAGTCTTGCAATTAACTTTGTTAGAACTACAAATATTTGTACGGAAGCCGCCTAGGTAGTTTTTTATAGATATATTTATATTTTGTGTTTCTGTGTGTGTGTTTTTTGCGTTGTTAGAGCTTGTACTAAAGTATTTTTTAATTTCCTCCAAATTCAAACAATGTATTTAATTAATTACTTATAATATACAATGTCGCTACCTCAAAAAAAAAATATATAAAAGTGGTTCTCAAAAGAGAAAAGTTAAAAAACAACAGGCTAAACATAAATTACCAAAAATCGACGATTTTTTAAAAAATGAATCTGAAGAAGTCTCGGGTTCAATTGAAATAAGTATTAAAAAACATTTGACAATTTTGCCATCAATCCCCTCAACATCAAAACAGTGTCTTCCAGAAGACGGTGGTGCAGCAGTTACAGCAGCCAATACGGACAACAACAACAACAAGAAGTAATGTTAATATTGATATCAGATCGAGGAAAATTTGCTTCAGATATTATTAGTTCAGAACTAAAGCGATCAATCATTTCCATGGGATCGTTTCGACCTGAAGGCCCATTTCCACGAGATGAAACACAAAGAGGTAGATGCTTCTCTAGTAATTATTACTTTAAAACATCTCAGGCAGGTTTGAAAACTGCTCGCTCGTGGCTCTGTTATTCTTCATCCAAAAATTTAGCTTATTGCGAGTCATGTTGGTTATTTGCTAACCGGAGCGCACATTTAAGCGACAGAATGAAAACACACGGATTGTCCCATGAACATCTAAATGCCTGCGTAACCTGTTATGTGATTTTAAAAATTTGCCACTACACTTGAATTCGTTCCGTAATTTATTTGCCGCTTCGTGGGAATGAATATCGCTGTTTTAATTGAATTCTTATTTTGGGTTACTATTTTCGGTCTTTTGTTTTGACTTTCGAAGCTCGAGATATGTTAACAGTCTTCTTTGTGTAAAAACTGCAGACTTTTGTTTTCTTTCACGGTCGACCTCGAACGCTTCCTGGAACTCCGAGTGTCACAAACAAATTCTTTTTCTAGAACATTCCAGAAGATTTCGTAATGTTGTGCAATATCATTTGGGAGAAGTGCAGGTCCCATTGCATTTTGAGTTAGTCCATTTTCGATCCTTGAGGACTCCGGTTGTCCGTAAGCTCCATCAATCGGCAATCGTAACGACGTGAGTGCTGCAGGGGCGGCTCGGGTTTTTTTTGTGAGGGGTATCATTAATGTGTGTTCCGTTTCGCTGTTGTACCAAGGGGTATCTAACAGACCGTCGGCTACTGCCGGATTAATGGGAATAACTTGATTCAACCCCAGAAAAAGGCAATTCTTTGGAGAATTGACAAATCGCCTTTCGGCGGATCAACTTCAAAACCCAGCTCCCGTTGCTCTGCGGCGTTTGTACCATCCAGGAGTCCCGTTTCCCGTATCAACTCTGCTCCGGAGAACGTGGTCTTCCTTCTCTTCGATTTGTTTCGACCCTGCATCTGTTTGTGCCTACAAAATTCAAGGTAAAGAAAAACTTCCAGTTTTGTGGTTTGGGAAGCCAAAAACGTTTCAAGAATCTTGCAAAATTCAAACTTATGGACCTCGTTTTGTATCGACCCTCAGCCACGGTCCTTTTTGTTAACTGTATTCAGCAGAAGAAAAAGATATTAATGTTAAACTATTTCTGTGAACCCTACGCCCCCGGGAGACGCAGTTATTGAAGTCATTAAATGTAGCGTGACCAGCGGCGTAGAGTTGTATGCGAACGTTCGAAATTATTACTGTTTGTGTTCTACGTTATAAAGTTGCCTCTCATTGCTATATATTTTTATATGTTCTGTGCCATTTTTGACAGTTCATTATATGTGTGTTAAAATTCCGCATGTCTTTTATTACTGTGTTCTAAAGTACTTGTGTAACGATTTTGCAAGCTTTAAGATTTAGGAAAAGCACAAAAGAAAGGTGAGTTCGATTCCCGTAGCTGCTGGCTGTCGACCTTTCACGAGAACCTTGTAACCAGCTGGATTTGAAAGGTGGCGCCCACTTATTTTGACTTACCCTGTACACAACTTTAAGCATTTTCTCTATAAGCAATTTGAGCGAACCTCCCCCTACTCCTCTGAGCAAGCCGTTGGCCTTTACCATCTTTTTTTATTTGCGGGTCCAAGAAAAGCGCGTTTGGCCGTACCGAAAATTTCTTAGCACGCCAACGTGCGATTTTCTCTGTCCCATAATTCTCGTAGCGAGAATCGGCCCGTAACAAACCCTACAACTTTGGCGTTCAAATAAAACAATCGATGTTCAGTATGAAAAGGAAATTGAAAAATTAAAAATTTTTTGGAAAAATGTACTACATCGTATCATAAGTACGACAATTACTCTGGCAACTTGCAATTTACCGTTCAGGGGGCATCGAGAATCGATTGGCAATCCCAACAGTGGTAATTTTATTTCATTAATTCGGCTTTTGGCTCAATATGACCCGATACTAAAAGAACTTCTTGAGAAAGAAAAAGTTCCTCATAAATATTTAAGTCGCCAAATTCAAGATAAAATAATATTAATGTTGGCTAAAAAAATTGAAGAAGAAATTATTCAAGAAATAACAAATGCGCCTTTTTTTCTATAATTGTTGACACTACACAGGATATTTCCAAAACTGATCAAATGTCTCACATATTTCGCTATGTCAACATTTTGACCAACGAAGAGGGTGTCCCTTCCGAGATAAAAATTGTAGAATCATTTTTGGGTTTTCGTGAAATTGTGGGTCAAACTGATGCAGATCTTGAGCGAGAAATTGTTACGGGCCTGTGATGTATCTTTAGGTCAGTGCTGTACACGCCTGAACGTAACCATCATGTAGTGGGGTATTTACCGATAGTAGTTAGTTAGTAAGTTACTGTACTCCGCTGTAATGTGTTCTGTTAAAAGATTCTTGTTTTGTGTTAATAAATGCCTAAGCGAAAAGTAAGCCTCGTTATTAAAGACACCGTTCGACACAGAACACTAGAAGTAAAACGTTACATGGTGGCAGCTAAAAAACGCGCTTACGGGTTATTTGTATCGAGAAAACAGGTGAATCTTGAAGAAACATGGCAGACCACAGCAAACCACCGGAGGTGATGAACTTTAAGGACAATGTAGCCAGTAATTGGAAATTGTGGGAGCAAAAGTTCAGTCTATACCTGATAGCCAGTGGAAAAGGTAATAAACCTGACGACGTGAAGGTCGCAATATTACTCAATTTTTTGGGGGATGAAGGAATCCAAATCTACAATACTCTTGAGTACGAAGAGGAAGGAGATGAGAAAAAACTGTCTGTAGTTTTAGAAAAATTCCGTAACTACTGCAATC